>JAVXUO010000150.1:100000-185987 GCA_033065855.1 Escallonia rubra | reverse complement strand
TTTGGACTTACGACTTCAAACTCTCGACGCCGCACTCTTGACACAGACTGTCGACCGCTGGCCCTGTTCGTCGTCACCCTGCCTGCGCGACACTGCCAGCCCTCGCGACCTGCTTAAGGAGCCTTGCTCTCAGCCCTGCGCCATCCTTGCTGTCTCCCACTTTGCCTACTTGGAAGCCAACTCAGACTGCATCCCTTGTGGCACCTCGACGTGGCAAAGGACCTCTTTCCGCACCAACAATTTGTTATCTTAGATGAACTTTTGTAGATCTAACGAGAAAAAGGACATTCTATATGTAGATCATGCATTCTCAATGTTAACAATATGTAGCCTTTATGGTTTCTACAATCACCGCATTAACTGTTAAAGATGGAGCCAAGTTTCTAAACGGTTATGACCATTTTGAAACATTTGACTCCAAAAATCAGGTTTGGCATCAATTTTAGCCTATAACCATGCTAGGGATTTATTCTAGAAACCGTGTAAGAGTAGTACGTCAAGATATTTGAATAGCGATCCCTAATCTTGTCTTACTTCCTCCTCGAAACCATTGCAAGGCAAGTTATGCAAATTGAACACCAAATGGTTTTGAACTCTTCGTCAATGTATATTCACCTACGAATTAAACGTACGAACATAATCTAAAGGCATAGTCATCATGTATATTTGAAAATTATGTTGTTATCATAAAAATCAACATCACTTGCCTACGACCTACCAATGTAATGGCTTTGTTCTAAATTTTCTTATTGAAACATTTTTATGTTGTTCCAAACTTTCCCTTTTTAAAGGTCACATGACTAATAAGTTAATAGAACGGAACTCATGGTCATATTCTTGTCTTAGTTATTTGAAATAAGACTTGGTTATAAATGGATAGATTAGAAATTAGGTCCTTGAAGTATCTATTGAATTATATATAGCCCATCATCCTCAAAAGGTATCACGTTAATCCCATAACTATTAGTATGATTCATGGCAGATCTTTTAAATTTTGACATGATGTAAGTGAGATGACATCAAATAAAAATGTGATATGAGGGCCTCTCTAACCAGTCAAGAGTGGTGGGCGTCCATTAACGGACATTCTTGGCTCACTATATGAGGTTTTCCTTGTAAAACATCTTGCCACTAGTATAATACAAGAGAGAACTAAATTGTGAGACAGACTCTTTAAACAGAGCTGGAAAGGTTATTGTCACAGGAACAATATCCTTAGGTAATATTGAACTGAGTATTGGTTCGAATAAAAATGCCATATAAGGGCCACTCTAACTGGTCCAGAGTCATTAACGGACAAGCTTAATGGAAGCATCACTAAGTATATTTAGTTAGAATTAACTACTGAGTTGACCACTGTACTATTAGGCAAATTCAACTTCGATCACTGCACACCAATTTATGTCAAAGTGACCATTAGATTCCTAAATTCATTTCAATTAGGATATTCAGTTAGCTTCTATCAATCCAAGTCTGTTGTTATGGCGGTAAAATTGCACTTCTTTTCTTCTTTATTCTTCTTTGTTTTCTCCCCACATCCCCTTCTTCTTCCTTCTTCTTCTTTCTTTTCTCCCCAGATTCAGTTCTTTTTCTTTTCTCCCCAAACACTAAAGCACACGGTTACCCAACCCCCCCAACACCCCCACCCCCAAACACACACACACACACAGACTCAGACACGCACAACACACATTGTCTGACACACACATCACACACAGACTCTATTTCTCTCTCTCTATCTCACTCTTTCTCACACACACGCACATGCACAACACATTGTCTCTCACATGCATACACACATCGTGTATATATATATATATATATCTTTCTCTCGTATACACACTCACACACACGCACACGCAGACACACACACAAAATACCCATCATTACACACACACACACACAGAGTACCCATTGAAACACACACTAGCTATAACCCACCCCCTGCACAACACAACACACGTGTGAAAATATGATGTGTGTGTTACGTGTGGGGGTGGGGGGAGGGTAATGTAGGGTGTTTGTTTGTGTCCGTGGGTATTGTATTTGTGTTTTTGTGATAATGAGTCTTATGTGAATTTTGTGTGTATGGGGGTAAGATTGTATGTGTATTGTATCAAATTGTATGTTTCATGTGTGCATGAGAGTGTATATGGCACAGTGGGTGTTATGTGTGTATTATGTATATGGGTGTGGGGAGGAAGAAGGAGAAAACAGTTGTGGATAAGAAGAATGAAGGGGGAATGAAGAGAGGAGACGGGCGTGTGTGTATGGATGTGATTGTGTGCGTGTGGGGGAAGGGGCACATGTGTGTGACTGTGTGTGTATGGGGGGTTGGAGTTTGTGTGTAACAGTGTGTCTGAGATGGAGAGGGAAAGAAAACAAAAAAATAGCGTAAAAAGACCGATATCCCTTGAGTAAATGGACGTTGGCAAAGATAATTTGACGAAGTGACCTGAAAAGAATCTCAGAATTTAGTGGTCACTTTAAGACAAATCATGTCCAGTAACCTAAGTTAAATTTGTCTAATATTAAAGTGGTCAATTGAGGGTTAACTCATTTAGTTATTCCCTGCTTCTTTATCGATGGAAGCTTCGACTTAAAGTACATTGCACTCATGCAGTTCAATGATCTCAAAGATATGGATTTCAAGATCACCAATGAGACAGTTCATGAAGGCTACAATAACACATGTCCAATTGGAGCTAGTAATTGGACACTGGATCCCTTTAAGAGTGAGAAATATTTCGTCGTTTTGGGGTTTGATTAACCAACTGGTCACTCCTCAAATTGAAGTCTTCAACCCTCTTTTGCATTCCCTAGTTTGAAGCGAAAACATCTACTTCTTTCTTTCAGATGCCATGTTATTTTTAAGAACAAAGCTATGACCCTGCAAAACATGCAAAGCATTAGATTTAAAGTTTGAGGGCTTTACTATGGAATGAAAAGCATTACTCGCACAAGTCGCCCTTCCATGTGCAGATCTCAAATAAATGCTTCCAAGAAACACATCATAAATAAAAAGAAAAAAAAATGAAAAAGTAAGGGTGTGTTTAAAACCCTTTTCAGCTTTTGTTTTCAAAAAAATCAAAATTAAAACCTCTTTGAGTTTTCTTTTTTTTACAAAATTAATGGGTTGTTTGATAGCAGTTTTGTAAAATTAGTTTTCAATTTTGTTTTTCTTTTCTATTTTTCTTCTTTTCTTTTTTAAATTGACCTCTATTCTCTTTTGTTTCATTTTCTAATACTTGAAGCTTCTTCTAAGCTCATATATTCAACAACCAGAAGCGCCCCTACCACGACCAACACATCTCCTCTACCACCTTCCAACTACTGTTATGGCATTAACACACTAACTTGCGAATTAGGGCTTCATGGGTTTTGATTGGGGTTTGATTAGATGAATAGGTTTGAATGACTTGAAATTTACCAATGCAAATCAAAGATACTAGGGCTAATCGATGGATGAAATCTTGCGATGGTGTTTGTTATAAGGACAATAGTAGTTGGTATGATGATGAATTTGGATTTAGAGGAGTGGTGGTGCCGTGGTGGTGACCGATGTTAGAAGGTGTTGCTATCCTAACCTCGCTATGCGTATTTCGACCGCTGATATCCCAACCAGGATATGCACTTTTGGATCTCTGCTATCCCAGCCTGGCTATGCACATTTGGACCATTACTATCCCATCCTAGCTATGCACTTTTTGACCGCTCTTGAGTCCCGCTCCACCACCACGTCAACTTTTCAACGGTCAAAGTTCAATGCTATCGAGTCAGTCAACCCGCGCGAAACCCTTAAAAAAAACCTTGACGTGGCTTTAGCCTTCCCCAAGGGTTGGCCTCGGTCTACCTAAGATAATACCCACAACTATGTCATTTCCACGACACTCGTCACTGTGACCGAGCGTCGTCTTTGCGTCATGTGCCCTGGGCACAAGACCCGTCTCTATGACACCCATTGTCACACCCAAGCGTCATCTCTACATCATGTGCCCCAGGCACAATGCCCTCTTCTACGACACCCTTCGACGCGCCCGAGCACAGTCTTTGTGTCACGTGCCCCCCGCACGATGCCCATCTCTGTGAAACCCGTCGTTATGCCCGAGTAATGTCTTCATGTCACGTGCCCCCAGCACGATGCCCGTCTTTGCGACACCCATCACTGCGCCTGAGTGCCATCTCCTTTCATGTGCCATTGGCATGAAGTTCGTCTCCGCGACACCTGTTGCTACGCCCGAGCACCATCTCTACGTCACGTGCCCTCCATACGACACCTGATGTCATGCCCGTGCGTCGTCTTTGCATCAAATGCCCGCCGCATGATGCTCGAATCTACGACACCCGTCGCCAGGCCCATGTATCATTTTCATGTCATGTGCCCCCAGCACGACACACGGTCCGCCACGCCCATGCACCGCACTACTTATATAGTCTCCCCTCAGGCTCTCTATCAAACTATGACGCCCCTGCGTTGGTCCATCCCTTCACCAACTATGTGCACCTTACCTTGGTCAAGGAACATGCTTCGACCCACTCCCTAGAGTGGGCAACATCCTGCAGGGATAGGCGACTCCTCTGTGACACTATCTTCGCCAGGGAGGTTTGACTGCTCTGGCATGAAGACTCTCATTTCGCAAGGTAGGTGACTCTTATGGGACATTGCCTTGACCTATCGGGTAGGTGACTCTTTCGGGACACTTCATCGGCCCGTCAGGTAGGCAACTCTTCTGGAACACTACCTTGGCACACTCTGAGTGCTTTGGCATGAAGATTTACCTGCAGGATAGGCTCGCTCTCTAAGACACTATCTCTAATAGGGTATCTGCATGACTACTCTACGTACTTCAGCATTTTGGGCTTTTCATCGGCACCCCAAGGGACTAAGACCCCTGGGCACTCCGAGATGGGAGCAAGTCTCTAGAGGGCATTGAGCCTAGTCTGCCTAGCAGTTTGACATCGGGCCTTCCCCACTGCTGCCAGGTCCTCGGTGTCTTCGACGTCCTGTGGGACTCTACAAGGGCTTTAGACTAGTAGCTAGATCGATGGGGTTCTCTGGCCATACTGGCACTGTGTTGGCCAATCTTTCCAGACAGACAGAGTGATGTTGTACGTGCAGGACTTGTGAATATGCGATCCGACAGTCCGTGGAGCGCCGACCCCTGGGGCCCCCTCTGTGATGTGTCACTCTCAGGGAGCGCCATGTGCCGGTTGATGACATCATCATCTCAAAACCTATAAATAGGGGGCTTAAAAATTCATTTGGGGACTCTTTAAGACTTTTAAAACTCACATTCATTTTCTCACTCTAAAACTATAGAGAGAAACAAAGAGAACCCTAACGCAGGACCTTAACTTTGGACCAAAGCATTGGACTGTGATTGTCGTCGCGTATTCACCTCAGGTCATCGCCCTCGCAGCACTGCCACTCCTGAGGCTCTGTCTGGGAAGAGTTTGCTCTCTGCCCTTGCTCCATTCTTGCTCTATCCCACATCAGCATACTTGGCATCTAACTCAGACTGTATTCCTTGTGGCACCTCCATGTCAACTGCAAACCCGTTTCCTTGGCGTCAGAGGGTTTGGTGTTCTATGGTTTGGTCATTAATGGTGGTGGTGGTGGTTGTGGTTATCATTGGCGATTGTGGTTGGAGGTGTTCGCTGGTTTGGTGTTCATAGGTATTGGTCATTGGTGGTGGTGGTGGTAGTTAGTGGCTATGGTGGTTGGCGATGTTGATAGGTTGGTGTTTGGGTGTGTTAATCAGTAGTGGTGGCAGATCGGGCGATCAATGGTTGTGATCATCGGTAGCATTAATTTTTAGCTTGGTGTTCGTGGGTGTTGGTCACTGGTGGTGGTAGTTAATGGGTATGGTAGTTGACAATGTTGGTAATTTGGTGTTCTTGAGTGATAAGTGTTGATTATGAAGATTGTAGTGAAAAAGAAACATAAAATGCTTCCAATAAAAGTTGAAAGGTGGATCTCAAAAAAAAAATTTGAAAACTGAAAACTCCAAAAATAGAGTTTTGAAAAACAACCTATTTTTAAAACTAATTTATAAAAAACGGGAAAAAAACTAAAATTGTTGGTCTTTGCCGATAGTTTTTCCAGTTTTCAAAACTGAACAAAAAATAGAAAACAAAAATTGTTTCAAACGCTACCTAAGATTCGAGTTCTTGCATGGGAAATGAGCGCCTATGCATTTTGCCACAGAATTCAGAGTGAATGTACACTGAACTCAGAGGGGATGTATCTAAAGAAAAGACCTAGGGATGATATATGGCCTATGTCATGTTTCTATAAGGATTCATGACCTAGTGCATGGTACTAAACATTAATGCATAACCATCATCATGTTTGTATGATGATGCATGAACATAAGAAAGATGCAAGGCATGCAACGATTGAATAAGGTAATTTCTAGTCTAGATGAGGGAGAAACTTTTGATTGGAGTTATACTAGGAAAATCACTGGCGAGTCCAACTTTGGGTTTTCAACAACAAAATGAGGCTCTGCTTGAAAGTAAATGGAATCTATTGCGGTGGAGTTTTTCTTGCTCTCCTCCTTTGAACGAACAAGGTGTTGCTCATTCTATAGCACCATTGAATTTCGTGATTGGACGAAAAATTGATCGTTAGTTTGAAGCTTCACGAGTAAACCCTCAAGCCCACTTATTATTAAACATATTGACATATGATAATACTATTCAAATAGAGTTTTCTAACCATTTGTGGGCTATTCACCAAGCTAAATATGAGAATAGTTAAATTTTATGCAATCTATCATTGCACCTAATCATGACTGAAACTACCTCCATTCACATAAGTGTTGAATGACAACCGGTGTACATTATCTTTGAATTTGCAAAAAAAAAAATGCATTTAAAGTAATATTTGTAATCCTCTTTGTTTGGCTAAGGACTTTGCTAAAGGAAATACATTAAGTATTATTAACTCGTACATTTAAAGGCATTTTTCTAGAACTGTCTGTGGAAGCATGAGCTGTAAGCAAACACATTACATTGAATGTTGTATCTATCGAGGGTAGTATAGGAAACTATCATACTTATTTACATCTAATATAGTAGCCTAATATTCATCTTGGGACGAACCAAAATGTAAAGAAACGCACTCAAAATGGGACGGAGGGAATTTTTAGACATTAATAAAGCCGAGGGTCGTAGATGGGGTTTTTAAGGTTATAGCTATCCAGAAGGGAATTTTTTTCTACTCCCTTGATATTCACTTTATGCCATGCCAACTCCCTTTTCATCATAAGCCATGAAACTAGACCCACATGAAACCTCTAATAAGAAATAGTCCCTTAGACTTCGATTATAAGAGATCAAGACATAGCCCCAAGAAAACTTAATATGTTATGCGTGATTGTCTGCCAATCTGCTTTAGCTATTCTTGAATTGATACAAAAATTTGTTCTATGAGGTATTATAATTGAGTGGAATCTCTTTGAGGTTTATTATTATAATCTATGTGTATTTAACTCTTTGTCAAGCTATTCTCACCTTTTTTCTCCTTCTCACTTGGATCCACAGAAACCACTATTTTTTAGAAATTTGCCTAGATGATAGATCTTATTTTCTTTATCCTTGGGATCCTCATCAAGACTCAAACTTCATAATCTTCCTCTCTGCTCATTGTTGCCTAATATTGGCAACACGATGTATAATTTAATATGAGCCAACATTTATTTTGAAACAATTGGCAATCCCATGTGATACCATCTGTAATGAGCTAGCACTATAGCTCCATACGAATTCTCTACATAATGGTGGGATCCAAGTTTTTTTTCTGGAATTTAGCATCCTACGAAGCATCTCACCAGTTCATTTACCTGATTATGGGTTTAGTCCATAAATGTTAACGAGGATATATCCTTTGCAAGAAAGAATTGTGCCAAAGTCGTTGTACGTTGCTTGAGATCTTATACTGCCAAGTGGATATCATTTTTAGTTAATAGTCATCAGTGAACAGTGAAGCCATTATATTATAAAGTTCACCAATAATATGTTACGTGCTCCTTTACCTTTCACATGGTCTTGGCTTTCGACAATATTTCTACTTTGCGACACAACTTCCTTCTTGTTTCTTTCCCTTCTTTTTTTATTAAGACATCACCAATCTGCCACTCACATACTCAACTTCGATACCATCACCAAAACTCAATTGATTCCAATAATCCACTATTACTGCTAGGTCATACTCCACTGCTCCCACCCAAACCCTCGCCAACCATTACTACCAACACGCTATTATCATGCCATCACAACCAGCCATCACTTTTACCCAAGCCCAATCCCCCAGCATGGCAATGGAATAAGCAAATGGTGCTACCATCACGAAAAGGTGAGTATATGAAAAATACAACCAGTGCTTTTACCATAGCCATAAAGATCCTAAGCATTTGATGAATACATCGAAGACACGTGAATTGCAGTGAACTGCAGCCTTTAAGGGCAGATTAAAGCACAAATTTTTCGGATGGATTGGTCAAAGACGGTCAAGGAAGTTGAGTGGAGGCATTTAATGTTGGCATCTCTGGTTTGGTCAAAGTTGGGTCCAACATGACGAATTTCAAGAGTGATTTGCTAAATAAATTTGTAATATCCCACATCATATGCCCGATAGTAAGAGATTACCCTTATAAGACGTTGCCTATAACATTAGAAGTATCTATTTGAGAGGAAATTTAGATGAGAAAAAATACATTGTGGGTGGTTCTGAAGGGCTGAGCAGGCTTGATTAGATGAGTGGTGACTACATGATGATTATGTGAATGGCATTTGTGGTAGGGTCCAGATCCTCTTTTATACAACACGAGTGTTGTAACTGGATAGTCTCGATAAAATGCATTTTAATAGTAATTGAAAATTGTTGCTACATTCTACCATACTTACAAAACAATTTTAGCTACAAATATTTGTTGCTAGAGCTAGTAGAGCCCCTCTTTCTACAACAAGAGTATCTTGGTCGGGTGGGGTGGCGGTGGTAGGTAGAGAAAAAGAAGAGTGAGGAAAAAGAAAAATCTTCCCTTTTCCCGATGTGTTTGCCAATTTTGCTTTAGAAAATTCCTTGGCGCGTGACGTTATGATGAATTGCAACACATATTTAAGTAGAGCGCAGTGTCCTGTCCCACCAACATTTTGGAGGTTTTTACACGCAGATGCTTATATAGACACTTACTCGAAGCACCTATCATTACTTAGTGGAAAAATTGCATGGCATCCTCTAGAAGATTTTTGTCTACTCAAGATTCTCTTGTACATTATAGAGAATTCTAGAATAGTATGGTAGCTTGTATATATCTAGAGATTTTCCTTGATTATTTCGAAATGCAATTTTATGCCGTAGGATCGGGTTAATCTCAAGCATACGTTAATGTAATATCATAGTTAGAATTTTTTTAATTATTATTTAAAAGAAAATTAAATTTGCCCAATTTCGTGGCTGCCAAAGATAGCTACAAACATAAGGGAATGACACCTCAAAATTCCAAGAGGTGGAGTGTGTGCATGTGAAGTTAAGTGGATAATGAATTGGACTTGAAGGGGGTATTTAAGGGCAGCTATTTGAGGGAGAATTGGGAAAAATCCAGAGGGAATTTTGAGAAGTTTTCAACTGAGAAGTTACTGAGGGAAGGGAGATGAAAAAAACTCAAGCAAATAAAGGGCAATTTGGGAAAAATTAAAGGAGTTATCGACCATCAAAGTCAGTCAAAAATCAACCTTTAATGTGTGGAGTAGCTGTTTGAGGGGAAAATTGAAGAAAATCCAAGCAAAATTTCATGAAGGGCTGAACTGAGAAGTTAAAGAAGGAAGAGAAAGGAAGAATTTGAAAGAAACATAATGTGCTTTCGTGGAGAATCAAAGAAGTTACAGGTCCTCAAATTAAGGTAAAAAGTCAGACTTTAGTTTGTGTGTTCTTGGTGTTTTGGTGTGTGTTTGAGGGAAATCAGGGTTGAATTGGATTAAATTGTGATTTGATTTCATGCTAAATGAAGTTGTAGTATTAAATAAGTTGAAATGAAGTGAAATTAAAGTAGATTAAGGGGGCATGAAATGGAATTATAGGTTGAATTATATGTGTGTGCATAATACGCATGTGTGTGAGGAGAAAACATAGGTGGAAGTGAGTGTGGTGTGTTGCGGCTGTGTATGTGTGTCGTACGGCTGTGTGTGTTTCTATGTGGCATGAGTATGTTTGTGAGGTGAATTAGAGTATGTTAATGTGAGTTGTGGAGTGCTTGAAGAGTAAGAGTGGAAAATGTGTGGAATTGAGGTGGTGAAAATGTGTTGAGAGGGAGATTTTGGGAGTGCACAACCCAGGAAAAACACATGAATGTAGGTGAGGTGAAAAAATGTGTGTTTGGATCCAATAGAAGGTAACTATTGACTGTTATTGTGACTAAAAGTCCTGTTATTTTATTACTTTCAAACTTTATTTTTGAAAAATAATTTTAGGCTAAAATTTGGCCAAATACAAAAGAGAAGCCCCAGTAGTTTTAGAAAGATCTACAATTTGTGAATTTTTAGTATTTTTTTTAGTTCGCTAAGGATGTCAAATGTTTTATCCCGAAATAGGGTTTTGAATTTAAAAAAAAAAAAAACCAAATCAGGATATTTTAGTCTGGAAATTTTAAGAGGATCTTACATAGCTGAGGCACTTCAGTGTGTACAATCTCATGGCATTTCAGATACGATTGCCAACTTTAACAAAATTAGTCCCCTAGTGCTCGATTTTCGTTATTCGGATAGGATTTTCGAGCGAAAATTTTACCAAATGACTTTTTAATCTAAAACCCAATTTATATTATTCCAAAAATATATTCTGAGTCATTTGGGAGTGTTTATTGGTGCAAGAGTTGGTAATAGATGTTTAGGTAATTGTACCTATGCTTGGGGGTGTTTTAGTAAATTTTCACACCCAATGACGAATTTTGTGGAAACTCATCATTAAGCAACAAGAAGCATAAGAAATGAGAAATTTGATTTAAAATAGGTTTAAGAAGGGTGGTAGTGAGGTAATGCACTTCTAAAGGCTAGGGCAAATCTGATTAACAGATTAGCCGTGCTAAGTTGTGAACAGATAAGCGGGAAGGGGTAAGGTTGGGTGTGTATTTGTATCTTAAGGCTGTCTCACAAGAAAGATTTTGTTTCGATAGGTGATCTCGTTTGTTGAGAAAATATGTAAGTGAGGAGTTTATCGGCTGAAAGCCACACAAGTAAGGATAATGCAGTTCCGTTATGCTATTCATTGTTTCGTTTAGCATATCATGTTGATGATACTTATGTTGAACTCCTATTGTTGTGCTTGAACACCGGTTGATCTTACGACCCAATACTTCTTGTTGGCTTATGTTGTTGTTGAGGACTTAAGATAGAAATAACTCCATTAGTCCGCCCGTTGATGAGCTTGATATGTTGTTGAGGACTTATGATCAAAATGCTCTCTAAGTCCGTTCCTTCGATTAAAAAAATGTCGCTTCTAATTTATGCGAGACTGAGATGAACACCCCATGAGATATGGCATCAATAGGTTGAGGGTCAGTGAAGTGAAGTAACGGCAGGTCAGTGAAGATAAAGTAACTGGAAAAAAAGGAGGAAGCACGCTAGGGTCTTTCGTGTCATGGCAAGTCGAGCATGCATTGCAATTGATTTTAGGATTAATGATAAAACTATCCCATGAGGTTTACATGTATTTGCACTCCGCTCCCCTTGTTTGCAACTTTCACAAAATTATTCCCCGAGGTTGACAAAACCATTGCAAACCGACTCCAAAATTGGATAACCGTTGAAATTCGGACATTAAGTCTGTTGTGGTATGGGCAAATCAGTCCATTCCCTTACCAAAGCCCTCTGAAAACCCCAAATCCCATTACCATCCTATCTCTCTTCTCTCTCTTGCAGGATCTTAATGCCGATTTTATCACCAAAAACAACAGCAGCGTCTCTTCTTCCATTTCTATTGAGGCTCCCAAAGACTGCCTTCACTTTTTCCGCTCGAACCCGTCACCCAGAGCCCCTTATTTTTAAGTGACCAAAATCTCTCTCCAACACCACCCCTAAATCCAACCAAACAGTTCTGAAAAACCTCTAATGAGAACCATTTGCCAAAACCCACCTCACAGGAACCCCATAAAAACCCTCGTTGCCTTTACCAGTGGCAATCTGGTACGAGAGCTGCTTTCAAGCCATCTCCTTTGCCTGATGTTGGCAAAATTTTAAAGGATTTCCCATTTGGGCTTCAAGAATTTAGTCAAAATGTTTGAAGCAAATTGAGCTACTAAAGGTACCTGATTTGACTACTACTGGTAATGATTCTGAAAATTTTAAAAGATTCCCCATTTAAACTCCAAGAATTTAGTCAAAATGCATTTGCCTGTTAAAGCTTCAATGAGTTGGCTTTTATCTCCATGTCATGAAGGCAATGAAAGTCAGAAGCGTAATATAGGAGATGTCTTGTAGCCGCATGAAAAATCGGTTGATTTTGTAATTCCTAGGAGAGAAGAAAGACAGAGGGCTTTGGTAAGGGAATGGACTGATTTGTCCATGCCAAAACGGCATGTGTTGTGCAAATGCAAACTTAACATCCGAATTTCAACGACCATCTAATTTTGGAGTCGTTTGCAATGGTTTTGTCAACCTTGGGGAACAATTTTGTTAAAGTTGCAAATACAGGGAGCGAAGTGTAAATATGTGTAAACCTCAGGGGACAATTTTGTCATTAACCCTTGATTTTAATTGATATTGCTGATTTGATTATCTTGTTATTCTCATGATGATGACTTGCTTTGGTGTTTCCCCTTGCATTATATTTGCATAGTCCATGAGTCTGTCCAAGTAGAAATGATGATGTTCAGTTGGGCTTGAGCCGCTCAGTCTGAATAAAGGTAATGCATTAAGGTGATTGCATTTGTTTTTTCTTGGCATTCTTAAATTCATTGCCTTCATTGAGAATTCATAATTGATTATCCGATATTTCCGAAATGGTTGTACATTATACTCCTCGTATTATCCTTACTGGGTGATTTGTGCTCATTCCTTATATGATGTGCTTTTCAGGTACTAGGTTTGAACAAAGAGAAACCTCTGGTACAGGTAAAGAGAAATTAGGTTGAAGTTCTGTGAGGGATGTATCTCCATGATGACGCGAATTCGGTGAAAACATTAAGCTGTAATAAGTTGTACAATTTCTGTTGCGGGACAATGTGTACTTTCAAGGACAATTTTTTTAAGAATGCATTTTGTGACGTTCCTTTGTAATTCAAATGTTATATTAAAGGTTGAGACATCTCAGCTCCAACGATGTCACTTAGGTTGGGGGTGTCACAGTTAAGGAGGTGGGATACTATAAATAGGGGAGGGTTCATTACCCAAACCATCGGTTTAGCATTGTACTTATTAGCAATCAATATAAAGCTTTCTTTTTTAAGTTTCGTTAGTGTTTTTTCTGTCCTTTTAATTTTTTAAGTGTTGACTTAGCAACTCGTAAATGGTGAAGTTGTCTATGGACACATGGTGAGCTTGTAAATCTTATGTCGTACTAGAGTGGGACCATCACACTATGAACAAGGGTAACGCTTTCGAAGTTTTGGATGAGAGGATGGTCGTAAAGGAGAAAATAGGTAAAAATGATCAGGGTAAGTCTTGTGATGCTATCTTCGCTATGGAAGGTTTCATGCAAGGCCGCTATAGTGAATGTCGACTGGACAGAGCAATCCATGGAAGAAACCCAAGGTGGGGTTCGTGCCAAGGTGGAGGAGCTATAGGAAGGCATGCTCGAGGCCATTAAGTCCAATAGTGACTTATGACAGAACGATTGTATAGGCTTTCAGGTAAGGTGTTGGAGGTCTTTGCTAGTTTCCAGACTCAGTTCGATGAAATAAAGGCCAGCTTGGAGAAGACAAGGTTAGATTGGGCTATTTGCAAACATGCGTTTGATGCCAGTGAAGACAAAACCACCAACCATCCTACTACCCTGAATGTTAGAAAGGTACCTGAACCTAATGAGTACGACATCGGGAGGGTTGCCAAGGAAATTGACAACTCCCTTGGTAATTGGTGCATCACTTTCGATGCCCTAAACTTGAAGGAACGCAATGAAGGTATAAACCGATACTCTTTATCTCACTATAATAGCCCTAGTGTGGTGGCAATGGGAGCATGCGGGGATGGAGAAAGGTACATGCACTATTGCTACTTGGGAGGCATTTAAGGAGAAACTCAAAAAATAGTTTTGCCCTGAGATGTCAACCACAATCCTCGTTAAAGGAGGAAAGAATTGAAGCATGTAGGATTATGTGAAGGAGCTTTCCAATAAAAAATCTCATGCTCCAAATTATTAACATGGCTTGTGTAGGAGACTTCCTCTTTAGTTTCTTGGATGGTCTCAAGCCATGTGCAGCCCAAGAAAGTTGTTTCCAGGGGGATGGGGAAGTGTCCACAGCCCTAACAGTGGTGCAGACATTGGTGGAGTACCATTCCTGAGACAGGGCCGAGTCTTCCAAGTCCAAGGGGAAAAAATGTGATCATGGCAAAGTTAGGAGAGATAAGGGGTGAAACCCATTAGTAGCAAAGACGTAGGGAGCAAGAAATTCCATGGTAAGCATGACCAGGGTGGAAAATGGTGGAAAGCTAAACATGAAGCCTCGTGATACCTGCTTCTTCTGCAACGGCCTCGTTGGGAAAAAGAGTGCCCAAAGAAGAAGATATTCAATGCCATTATCAAAAGGGGGAGAAATTGGAGGAGGCTAGATAGGGTGTCTCAAGTTACTCAGCTCCCTACAAGTGAAATTAGTGACTTGCCAGACGGATGGGCGCTCTGTCATGTCTGTTAAGGGTCGTATCAACCGCAACACGACTCATATCATGGCGAATACAGATGTGTCTAGCAAGTTTTTCATTACTAACAAGGTGTGAAGGTGGGGGTTCAATGTGTCTAAGTCAAATGAATGGCTTAAGACGGTGAACTCTCAAGCTAAGCCTTTAGACGAAGTAGCTTGAGGCGTTGGGCTACAACTCGGCACTTGAAGTAACAAGGTAGCTTATTTTGTGGTATGATGGATGACTTTGACCCGGTAGTTTGCATGAAATTTCTAGGACAACTCAATGCCAATGTGTAACTTATTGAGCATTTTGGAGGACGGACCATGCATGATCCCGACCTTGATGCTGCCAAAGGTAGACAAGGCCAACATTGAAGCAAATGTGTCATTCGGCAATACAAATCAAGAAAGGCTTAAAAAATATGAGGAGTCTATTAGCACTTCTGAAGATGAACAAAGGCACATAAAATAAGGATGTGAACTCTCAGAACTAATCAAGGAGATCCTTAAGGAGTACAAGGATGTCATGTCATCCAAGTTGCCCAAAAAGCTATCGCCAAGGTGAGAGGTGGACACAAGATAGATTTGGATCTATGACAGATGCCACCCGCCAAGGCACCTTACTGCATGTCACTGCCCGAGTAAGAGGAGCTAAAAGGGCAGCTTAAGCAGCAGTTGGATACTAGACATATCTAGCCCTCTAAAGCACCCTATGGATCACCGATCTTGTTTTAGATGAAGCATAATGGCTCGCGTTGCTTGTGCATTGACTATTGGGCTCTTATCAAGGTGATAGTAAAGAACAAGTACCTTATCCCTCTCATTGTCGACTTGTTTGATTAACTCCGGTAGGCCATTAGTTCACCAAGCTAGACTTACGGTTAGGGTACTACCAAGTGTTGATTACTGAACGAGAGACAAGCCAAAGACTACGTGCGTGACTCGTTATGGCGCGTACAAAATTTGGTGATTCCTTGGCCTTACCAATGCCCAGCCATATTTTGCACCCTCATGAGCACGATCTTCCATCCCTACTTAGACTAGTTTATCGTGGTGTACTAGAAACATTGCCATCTATAGCAACACATTTGAGGAGCATGTCAGACACCTCTGAACTATGGTCAAGATACTTTAAGAAGAATCAATTGTATGTCAGGAAGGAGAAGTGCTTATTCGTGAGGAAGGAAATGCATCTTTTGGGACACGTGATCAAGGACGGCTCATGATAAAGAAAGCAAAGGTGAAGGCAATCAAGGAGTGGCAACCATTTATCGACATTTTATCAAGGGATTTTCTACTAAGAGAGAACCATTTACAAACTTGCTCAAGAAAAACAAGTCCTGGGAGTGGTCGGCACGGTGCCAAAATGCCTTTGACAGTTCAAAGAAGCTAATGATAGAGGAAGTTGTCTTGGTGTTACTTGATGCACCAAGCCTTAGAGGTGGATATGGATGCTTCATATTTTGCTATAAGAGGGTTCTAATGCAAAAGGGGCATCTTATAGTCTACAATGCCAGAAACATAATGACATGGGACATTGATACATTGTCCAATGGGAGGAGATGATAGAGTTTGTGCTCTATCTTCATGTGTGAAGGCATTATTTGCTCAGGTCCAAGTTCTTGGTGAAGACAAATAATCCGGGTGACTAGTTACTTCCAGGCATAGAAGAAGCTTATTCCGAGACAAGCTCGTTGGCAGGATTGCTTGGCAGAATTCGACTACGTATTGGAGTATAAGCTCGACAAGGCAAACCTCATGGCCGATGCACTGTATAAGCCCGACAAGGCAAACCTCATGGCCGATGCACTGTATAAGCCCGACAAGGCAAACCTCATGGCCGATGCACTTAGTCCAAAAGGCGGAGTTAGCTGCTATTTTGTAGACACATGGGGAGTACTCAACTTATTATGAGAAGGCTTAAAGCATGGTCCTTTGGCCAAGAGACTAGTGAAAATGGCCAAGGAAGGGAAGACTAAGTAGTTGTGGGTGGAAGACGCCTTACTTTTGGCTTTTGATTGGTGGATTTATGCTTTAAAGTGGGAAAGCCTGCTGTAACTGGTAATCATAGTTATGTAAAAACCACTACAACTTGTTTATTTTTCTCCTCTGTGGCGGCCTCCAGGGCCAATGCTGACTCTAATGTAAAAACGGCGTCGGAAGAAAATGGCGACGTGGACAAGGCGAATTCGGCGATAAAGCTGGCGCTTGATTCGGTGGTGAAGATATTCACTGTTTCTAGCAGCCCCAGTTACTTTCTCCCCTGGCAGAATAAATCTTAGCGCTAATCCATGGGGAGTTACTCAACTTATTATGAGAAGGCTTAGAGCATGGTCATTTGGCCAAGAGACTAAAATGGCCAAGGAAGGGAAGACGAAGTAGTTTTGGGTGGAAGATGCCTTACTTTTGGCTTTGGTTTGTGGATCTATGTTTTAAAGTGGGAGATCATGCGGCAAAACATTATAAACGAGTGTCATGACGTGAAATTGTTCAGACGTTTAGGATAGCGGCAGACTAGGGCATTACTCGAGTCGTGCTACTATTAACCTCAGATGCGAGATGAGGTTGAGTTGTATGTGAAGACTTGTCTTATGTGCCAACAGGACAAGGTGGAGAACTTAGTTCCCGAGGAACTGTTTGAGCCATTGCCTAGACTAGGTGATCCATATGAGAGCGTCAATATGGACTTTATCTCGACTTTGGCAGACTCAAACGAGTTAGGAACATTTTGGTGGTGGTTGATCGGCTTTTGAGTTCGTTGCTGCCTCAAGGGACTGCATAACGAAAAAGGCAGCTGATTTGTTCTTCAAGAATTTGTGAAGTATTGGAGCATGTCTATGACGATTGTGAGGGATTGTGGCTAATGATTCACATGCAGGTTTTGGACGGAGCTCTTTGGCTTGATGCGCTTATCTCCACATTTTCTACAATCTTTCACCCACAAACTGATTGTCAAACATAACTGGTTAACATAATCTTGGAGTTTTATTTGAGGCACTTTGTCACGGCCAACCAGCGAGATTGGGTCAAGTGGAGTGAGCCAAACAAGAGCCCACTAAAGCTTACAATGTGGCAACAACCACTCACTCGAAACACCCTTGTATCGGGAAATAGAGGAAATAGCCAACAAGCTTTCCAGACTGCTAAGTCATGGCATGAAAAAGTAGACATTGCATGCTCCTACCTTGACAAGGCGGCAAAAAAGATGATGAAGTGGGCTAATAAGAAGAGAAGGCATGTTGAGTTCCAAGTGGGTGACTTGGTGCTTGTCAAGTTGAACGTCGAGCAAGTGGGTTGTGTGGCTTACATAAGGGGCTAATATGGCGTCATAAGGGACCTTTGCCTATGCTTGCCAAGGTGGACAAAGCATCATATAGAGTGGAGTTACCACCCAAGCTAAAGCTTTGCCCAATCTTCTGTGTTAGTCCAAATCATTCTATATCGAAGACTCGGAATGTTGCAAGTCTAAGCAAGCACCTCCAGCAATGACGACCTTTTTTAACTAGGAGGCTGAAGTGATTATGTTCAACAAGGCAGGAAGAAGCATCATCCCCCTTGTCCAAAAGTCTTGGTGAGATGAAAGGGACTGCTAGAAAGGAAGCAAGTTGGGAACCTGCAAATACTTTGTGGCAATTCCAAGAAATGCTTTAGGCATTTTACGAGGAAGGCACGACGAGGGCATTGCCAGCGTAACAGGGAAGAATGTCCCATCTTGCCAACATTTTGGAGGTTTTTCCACATGGACGCCTATGCAGAGGCTTACTAGACGTGCATGTCATCAGTTAATGGACGAACTACGTAGCATCTTCTAGAATATTGCAGACTACTCTAGTTTCTCTAGTTCATTGTAAAATATTGTATAGTAGTATGGTAGCTTGTACCTGTCTAAATATTTTCTTATAATATTTAGGGGTACAACTTGGTTTGGGCAACCCGTGCCAACCCTTAGAAATATGAGAGTGACCTTAGTATTATAGTGACTGTGGTGAACGCTTGCACAAAATTTTGAGTCCTTAAAAGATATGGGTTGGATATGGACAAAGGTTTTCGAAGCCCACCAAGCCCGTCGAACTTTTATATAACAAACATATTATATATAGATATTTTACATGTACAAGATATGTGATTTTATCTCTAGCCATATACGTTTAAAGACCTTTGAAGACTTCATTTTTTCGCCTTTATTTCTGAATACGGGACTAGACTTCTTAAGATTATTTTAAAACCCTTGTCTTTTTCTTTTATTTTGTCTTGAAACTTTGTTTTCCTGCTTATAACTAAATCCATTTTAAGACATCACTATATTTTTCTTTATTATCATGACGAATTAGTAGCCTTCGGTGGTAAATGATAAGCTTAAAATTAAATAAACAAAAACTCATGACTAACTAGTAGACTTGGATGATAATTGATATGCGTTAAAGTTAAGTAAATCAAAATGAAATCATGGACAACCCTTGGGTAGTCCATGTTCAGCCTGTGTCTACCAAAACTTTCAAGGGCTGGGCATAGACAAATATTATTTGGCATGTAAATGAGCTGGGTTGGGCACAAGTACGAGTTTTTTAGAGTGGGCTGGACATGGTCTGACCCTTTGGCCTGTCCAGCCCGCCCAAGTTGCAGTCCTAATAATATTCCTAAATGCAATTGTATACAGTAGGACCAGATTAAACTCAACTATGCGTTGAGGCAATATGATAATCTAAATAGGGATGACTCATTTGCTCAAATCATCGGTGAACATTGTACTTAAGAGCTATCAATACAATATTTTCTCCTCTAGTTCTCTTTGCGTGCATTTTCTCTCTTCTTAATTTTACTAGTAGGATACACGTGTCATGCACGTGACCATTAACATAAAGTAAGATTATGGTACAAAAAAGTAATAGCCCAATTTATTCTCTAGACTATGACAATCAATTTTTATGGTTCAAATATACATGATAATTCAATTGAACGCAAGAGTGCAACTTAAAATTGAGATGTATATGCATACATATTGCTCTAAGAATTTTATGAATCTATCTAAAAAGTATTATTAGTCTCCCAGCTACCTTCATCTCGCAGAATATCAAAAAAGTATGTGTCAACATGATGCCAATGATAACTCATATCCCTATCATGATCTTACCCACAATTCTTTTGAATAAAAAAAACACTTACTTTATTTAGCGATCAACAAATTACTATTTATCTTTAGACATCATCCTTATAGCTGTGGTTTTTTGACTTTAACTTTCACTCATTTTTTTCTCGTTTTTGCTATTTATATTTTCTATACTCCAACTTAATGAACATAATAATTGTTGCAAATGTATCACATCATCCTTACCACCTTATTTCATAAAAACAATTTCATATATAATTTTAAAAAGATGAAACTTTAAGATTAATATCTAACACATTTACTCTTTAGAAAAAAGCTGCAATGAAAGGTTTAGTAACTTCTAACTCACAAAAAATAAAAAATGTATATCTATTTGCAAATATACGATCGCTTTCTAGAGTTAATACTTTTATTAGAGATATTCTTGTTTAAAGAAAAATGATTATGTGTTGCAGATTAAACATCAACCATGCTTCCAATTCTATTACTATAATAATCTTTTGTCACCTAGAGTGCTTTAGTGGTATTCTTTTAACCGCTCTTATTATCTGTTATCGGCAAGTGATGAATCATTTAATCCCTTGCTCATAATGGCGGTACATGTAATGTGTAATTATAAAAAGATGCAGTACCAAAAGATAAAACAAATAAATAGAAAACGCAATGACTCGTACTGTTGAAATCAATTTATCTTATTATCTTCTCTTTCTGACAACTTTGCAAGTGGTATAGAGAAGAATTTTCATTATTGTATGGTAAATTTCTGATTGCAATCAGCAGAACCATCCATTCATGTTGTATCTAGTTAGAGATTATAAAACAGGTAATGACAGAAAAGATAAAGATAAATAAGAAGTGAAACCATAATAACTTACTCCAGCCAAAAGTATATCGTGTTATTCTCCTGTAGTGAAGGCAGAATATACTTGACAAGTGTTTATCAACATAATTTAGGATGCCTATTTAAAAGAAATGATAGTCATCTACATTAACTTTTATTTTAATTTTAAGACCTCAAATTTTAGAGAAGCGGAACATGTAGAGTCACCGTTAATTAGAAGGTTGTTTCCATACTTAATCAAAAAGTAACGTGAAATGAGTAATTTCTAGATTTTATTAGGGCATAGTAATCCACATCAAAATCTTCGATTCTAGCCACATATATTACTAAATAATATGGTGAGAGTACTCCGTAACAATCAAAGTAAGAAAATGAACGTTAAGTTACTCAATGTTTTGAAGTTTGCGTTAAAGACTTACTTAAATTTGTATGGCTAGACATAAGATATATAGTTAATCTTTATTTTTTTGTGGAACTATATTAAAAAAATTTCATTGTAAATGTAGAATGCAGAACCAATTATCTATAAAAGAACATAAGAGTAAAATTCATCTATTTTTAGAGAAAATCGTTATAATCTAATAGTTACTTGAGAAAAGTTAATTGTTTTACTTATATCGTAAGTCTTGCATGTCCTAATCTATATAAAACATGGAGTTGTGGATTACAACGGACATACATAAATCCTATTACTCATAAGTTTTAGGAAAAATGGGAGAGACATCTAATATAGATTATAGCATTTATGAGTAGTAAAAAAATAGATTTGTTCGAAGAATCTAGATTCAAGACATGTTAATTATGTTTTGAATGACAAAAGAGTAATTTTTAAATATAAGAAGGATATTTTGATCTAAAAATAATAATTTTCAAGAATTCACAGATGGAATAGACAAATGTGGACATGCCTAATTTAGGTAACGTTTGAAATCACTTTCAGTTTTGATTTTCTGTTAAAAAAAAAAAACAAAGCAAAAACTAGTTTAGTTTTATTTTTTACAAAAACAAATGGGTGTTTGATTACCCAGTTTTTATTTTGAGTTTTTTATTTTGGGTATTTGATTATCCAGTTTTTGTTTTGAATTTTTTCTTTGGTGGTGGTTTGCAATAGCGGTGGTAGGGCGTGGCGGTGGCCGGCGGTGGTGGTGGTCGACCGTTGGCGTTTGCTGGCAGTGGCTGGGGTGGCTGCCGGCCGCCGACGGTGGTGGCCGACGCCAGGCGGTGAACAGTGGCGGTGGGCGGTGGCTGCCGATGGTGGAAGGTTGTTGGTGGTGTTGGGAGTTTTTTCCCTAAATAATATAAATTAAAATCTTAATAACATGTTTACCCCATTTTCAAACTTATTTACCCGCATACAACCTTTTGGGAAATCGCAGTTCAAAACCGCGCCTTCTCCGAGAAAACGTGGTTTTCAAAAGCGTTTTCATTTTCTATATATGTTTCCCATTTTATTTTTCTAATTTAAATAAAATTGAAAGAGAAAATTGGAAACAAAAATATATTTTGTTAGGAAATTAAAAATCGCATTTTTAAAACGCGTCTTCCGAATATATAAAGACCTTTTGACACGACAAAAGTTGAATAATATAAATTACGCTTTAATGAAAATCGTGGTTTCTATATACGTTTTCCAATGAAGTCGTGGTTACTAATCACGACTTTCTATCAAACCAAGTGTGAATAAATCGTGTTTGAGGAACACGTTTTTATTTAAAAATGTGGTTCTTAACCACGATTTTAATGGAAGTCGTTGTTTGGTAACACGATTTCAAATGAAGTCGTGGTTTCTAACCACGATTTGAGTTCAAGTAGCATAGACATTATAAGAGAAGTCCCACAGAAAAGGTCATTAGTAGCCTGCATTTCATCACCCCACCTGCACCATCTACATTCTTTCTTCGCGTAGAATCCCTCCGTGCCGCATATACCTAAAACATGACTTACACCCAATGCACCAAAAGTGCGAAGAACTCACATTCTTTAAACCCAAAAACAAAGAGAATAGGAAAAGGCAGAATGGAAAAAATTGCACTTCTTAAAATGTGAATGGCAGTAGATAATTTTGGTGAAAATACAAAGAGGCAGCATCAAGTGGAAAATGTACAGCACATGTATACTTTCATTGACTGATGAAGGCAATAATCATAATTCTAGCTATGTACTTCCATATTGAGAATATCCATTTGTTAGTTATTGGTTGTAATGCCCCGGATGTATATGTTAAAAAACAGAGGTAGATGCTTCTACCATTCATGGGAAATGAATATGTTCAAGTTATATGCAATGTCAGTCAATAGCATATGGACCAGCTTATATTAGTCATTGGCAACATGTGTATGTTGACATTTGTTTATTAGAACAAAGATGGAAGTCTAAAGATGCAAGAAAACATCATTATAATGTTCTTAAGCATGAGACACATACAAAAAGTGTTTTCATCTATTCAATTCAATTTTTTAATTCAAGTTACATGCTTTCGACTTGATTAGACTCTTACAATATTTAGGAAACTATCATCCTTTGAGTTACAATAAATGCACATAAACCAAAGGTATGCATATATGAATCTCCTTTCCATGGATGATCCACATTAGTTTGAGAGTTTTATATGAACCTATTAAATTGTGTTGATTATGATGCTTCCATTATGTTGGTTTAAAACAAAAACTAACATAACTATTGTTAGTGACTCATCAATACCTAATCGTACTGGTGTTGTCCAATTAGGTAATGCATCTTTTTCTTTTTCTCTTTGGTTTTTTAATGAGCTATTGAGGAGATTGGTTCGGGATGCTTGCAAAAACCTTGTGGCAATGATAATTTGTTTTCCTCACAAATCTTTCTATTGGTGTACAATCATGCTATGAAGATAATGAAACTTAATCAACTTTCTTGAACCATGCACATGCAGGTTATGTAAACAAGCCAAAGGGATTCTGACCACCATACAAAATATGCACATATTGTGATGCAGTTGTCTTTGTTTTCATTTCAACAAAGAAGTTGTGGTCGTAAACAACGACTTAAAGCGTAAAAAGCCTTTTATAAAAAACATTGCAGTCGAATTGTAAAACTGACTTGAACCAAAACGTGGTTGCAAACCACGACTTGAGAGAAAACGTGTTTCCTATTTTCTGAATAAAACATGGTTCAAAACCACGATTTACGAGAAAACGTGGTTCAAAACCACGAGTTGTAGTAAAACGTGGTTTCAAAACACGTGTTCTTATAAATCGTGATTTTGAACCACATTTTCTTTTAACGATTTACATTTTACTGTTGCTGGTTGAATGAACAGAAAACGTGTTTCGTGTCCAGTGAACACGTTTTTCGTTCCAAACGTTCGTCGTTGGAAACCACGACGATTTCTGTTAAAAACGTTGTGCAATTTCATTTGAATCTTGGTTTTTACTTCAATTAAAATTGTGACTGAAAACCACGGCTTCTATGGAAATCGCTTTTTTTAACAATGATTTCTCGTAAATGCGTTGTGCAATTTCAATTGAAGCTTGGTTTTCACTTTAACACTACTCGTGGTTGCAAAGCATGGCTTCTATGGGCAAATGGGTGCTTGTGTGGCTCCTCAAATATGGGCACTTAGTGTGCTTACTTAGTGATGTCAGCGGGTGTGTTTCTCTCCTATGGGAAGGTGTTCATTGTCCGTGATTCTTTCTTTCTCTCCTTCTCAGAGCACCACTGGTTCTCCACAATGTTCTATCCTCTTGATTTCATGTTTCTGTTCTTGGCCGTGTAGCATGAATTTGCTCTGGTTAGTGGGTCTCTTTTCAAATTTCAAGAAAATATTTTTCGTTAATGAAATACACCTACAGCTTCCACAGTTAGATCATGTTCTTCAGTTTCCACCTGTGGCAAGTTGTAGTATATATAATTATGATTATTGCCTTCATCAGTTAATGAAAGTATACCTATAGCTGCCATAATTGGATCATGTCGTACATTTTCGAATTGATGCGGCCTCTTTGAACAATATTTTTCAATCAATGAAACTACACCTGCAGCTGCAAAAGTTAGATCATGTTCTTCAATGTTCCTACATCTTTGCACTTTTTCCTTTCTTCTAATAAAGACGTGCCATATGGGCACGTCTTTAAGTTTATAGTCTAGGCTAGTCAGTATCCCATTGGTTGAGATACGTGTTGTCAGTCAAACGTATCTTTTTCCCAAAAATAGTTGAAGCTTCAACGGCTGTTTGACAACACCAGTGTTGAACTTATAATTTATAATATTTCAAGCAAGACCAAAGTGTATATATATATATATATATATATATATATATATATATATATATATATATATATATATATATATATATATATATATATATCTGGAGAATTAGCACTAACTTATTTCAACATTGATTAAATTTGTATATGAAGCTTCGCGATTTTGATATTCATTTGTTTCAACTTGACTAGGCAACCTCTTTGAAGGGCATGGAGGTCCTCTACGGGCAAGTTTAGTATCGATCAATAGAACCTGACATGTAGCTGCCAGAATTGGTTCATGTTGTTCAGTTTTCACTTGATGCAGCCTCTTTTGAGACTATTTTTCAGTTAATGAAACTATACCTGTAACAGTCAAAATTGGATCATCCAGGCACTACCTCTTTGAACAGTACAGTTGTCGGCAGTTAGCAACTTGAGCTTTATGTTCTTCTAAAGTTTTTTTTTTTTTTTTTCTCTTATCCTTAAGAACAATATGATGATGTGCTCTAGCATCTTTGCACTTCCTCCTTCGTTCTACTAAAGACATGTTGACATACGACTGTAGCAACTTTAGAGTGCAGGTCGGTCCATGTGCGATTGATTGAGATAAATGTTGTATACCGCTAAAATATGTCTACCTTGAACCATCATTCTTCAATGTCCTACAACATGTTGTCTATGTCTCTCTCCCTATATGTGATGATGAGCGTGGAAGAAAAGAATGATAAGAGTCGTAGAGGAGATAGATGACCAACACCAATAGACATTTATGAGGTTTTTTGGCAGTCATGACAATCATGCCTCAACGTTATACAAAGGTGTTGTTGTCGCTCCCTGTAGCTAATAATCGTAAAGAAAAATTGAATACTTATTTGCTTAAAGAGCCTAGTTGAGCCGGGAGACTGTCACAGCCAAAGTGGTCGCTTACGTGACACATGGAGAATGTACTAAAAATTCTCTGTGTCAGAAATAGTTTATAATAAAATGAAAAGGAACATCAAAACCAAAATGATTACGTGCCGCAAAATTAAAAGGGATAAAAAGGAAAAAGAACACTAAGAAAAGCGCATGTGTTGCCACCACAATGCACAACGCTTTGTCTAATATATATATATGTTTATATATATATATAGATATATATATATATATATATATATATATATATATATATATATAATTCACGTTTCTGTTCTAAATCTCATAAGTTAATTTATTTTTTGGGACTATGGATTTTAATTTTCATTGTTAGAGAACATTATTCTAGGACATAATTGTCAAAATAAAGTCTTAATAGATTAGTATATTGATTAGGTACATTGAGTTTTAGAATGATTATAATTAATTTATATATTGAATAAGGCTTATTAATATACAAATTACTTTATCTTAAAATAAGAAACCTATCCAAGAAAATATTGGAGACCTTTAGTGACACTATCTTATTTAGTATATAATGTTTCTAAGTTTACTTCATATTGAAAACATAATGTGATGTTGTGCTATATATGTAAAGAAACGACGATGTGTCTAAGGGCTCGTTGCTCATGTTTTCAACATAGATCCTACTTCCGGGTATAAGAAAGAACCAAGACCTTCCTTTTAGTCAAAAATGGGTTTGCTTTTCTACGCTTCGGTTAGAGCAAAGCCTTCTGCCTCGAGGACGGGTCAGTGCAAAGCACTTTGTTCATGCTCGCAGGCCTCGTGTTAAGACTAAAAGTTTAGTAAACGAGTAAAGGAGCATAGTTTATAGATTTGGATTCTTCTAGAACTGCACTATAAATAGACTTGGGTTGGATAGTAGCTTTAGAGTGGAGGATGAGGTGGAATATAGCTTCTATGGAAGTAAGAAGTGGTTGTGGATGTATTGACATTATGGCCTATCTATTCTAAGGGCATGTTTTCACACGTCGAAGCCCAGAAAATGTGGTTACGAAACACGTTTTCTGTTGCAATAGTAAAATGTAAATCGTTATTACGAAACACGTTTTCTGTTGCAATAGTAAAATGTAAATCGTTATTACGAAACACGTTTTCCTATAAATCGTCGTTTTGAACCACGTTTTGTTATAAATTGTGGTTTTGAACCACGATTTATTATAAATCGTGGTTTTGAACCACGATTTATTATAAATCGTGGTGTTGAACCACGTTTTCTTATAAATCGTGGTGTTGAACCACGTTTTCTTATAAATCGTGGTGTTGAACCACGTTTTCTTATAAATCGTGGTGTTGAACCACGATTTATAAGAAAACATATATTGGGAAACACGTTTTCCCTCAAATCGTGGTTTGCAACCACGTTTTTTGTTCACGTCAGTTATAGAAAAAAACTGAAATGTTTTTTATGATAGGCTTTTTCGCTTTAAGTCGTTGTTTACAACCACAACTTCTTTGTTAAAATGAAAACAAAGGTCAAATAGTATAAATCGCTTTTCAAGAAAGGCATTTTTTAGGAAGGATGATTTAACTTGAAATTTTAAATCGTGGTTCTTAAACACGTTTTCAAGATAACCATTTTTCTTGAAAACTTTAGAGGCTTAGAGCCTTATCAACTTTCCACAACCAAGCAGTTTGAGAAGGAAAAAATGGACATGGGTTTAGAGGTCTTGCACTACAACGGCTGAAAAAGCTTGTTACTAGTATATAGGCTCACTGTCGAAATCCTAATTTTAGTGATTAAATTAGGATTTCGACAATAAAAAAAATATATGCTCACTGCAATTTGTGACCATCTAGATGGTCTAGTGTACTCAGCCATGTTCATATTAATGACGTGCATTGTTGACCACTAATCATTTGTAGCCATCTTCATCTGAACATAAGGAAATACAACATATAATTTTTTCTAATATATCTTACAAAGAAACAACATGGTTGACATGACCACGCTGATAAACCGGTCAGCCTCAACACTAACCATTTTTAGTCATCTTCATCAGACATTGGAGCATCAGAAACTGATTCAGGTTCAAAGCTCATGTTCCAATATAAACGTGCTTCGTTGTTGCAACCATCTGCATAGCTTTCACGTGCCATACGACGTAGGTTATGCCTACTTTGACGAACTCTCATTCTATTGTTTTCTTCACGTATACGATGCAGTGCCCTTTCAAGCTCCATATGTGTATTCTGAGGCATGTTGATTGCTTTTTGGCGAGGTACGGGTATATTCATGCGTCGTGAATCAGCTACAAGGATCTCATATTCATTCAACCGATAAGACCATTCTGCATGTAATGTATTAACATACCGTGATGAGTAACGCAAACTTGGACGCAACGAATAGTAAAATTCATCTTCGCCTGCCCAGTAACGACCCATAGCTTCAAAAATGTCTCGTGGAGTATATGACATTTTTAGAGTTCTTACACAACAAAGATTATAGCACTCTATGCCCTTTGCCCTTCATCCATTACACATACTTATATAATGCTTGACAAGGGTCCATTTCAATAAATGCTACGTGTTAATATTTTTTGAGATGTCACAAGTCGCTGCAAATTTCTTTAAAATAGTTGATGAAAAAACTTTGCAGATATATTAGTTGTTGAAAGGATAATAGCTCATTAACAGCTTCATCAATCCTTGAACTGTTAATAACAAATTGAAGGACAATTCACCGTGAAAAGTTTACAGCTATAGCAAAATCAAAGCGTAGTTGTTGCTCGTCAGATTGATATGGCGTGCTAGTTTAGAAGTACCTAAGTTTGTCTTTTTAGTGGTTTAGGACATGCCAGGCACGTGACGTTACAGCAAAAAAAAAAAAGGTCTGTGAAATTAGTTGATTCAAAATAAACTTTTGACCCAACTAATAACTCTATGTGAAGTTTTAAAAGTATGTAGCTAAAGTACATATGAAACCCATAATCGGGATTTCACTAAATGCAAAAGTGCAAGAATGATGTAATTGCTTCGTTGGAAAAGCCATAGAATACCACAACGTAAGAAGTTATGGGTGAGTAGAGGCTCATATTCTGGTAATAGATCATGCTTGTGCCTATTTTCTTCTCGCTCATTCAAGACATCGTCCAACTAATTAAATCAGCTACTTGAACACAAATTTCCCACCGACAAATAACCTCTTTGAAAGCCTTGAGAACCTTTACGGCTAAAGTACAAATGAGAAAAATGAGATTGGAGATTACTTTAGACAAAGTAACGTGGTTGATTTAATATTTCATTGGAAAGGCCCTGTACTACCAATAAACATATGCAGGGTGTAAGTGGCCAGTGACTTGTCTTGTCACTCACTTGGCCTTTTCCAGTTCTCACAATAATGTATGGTGTCTACGTGTGTAGGCTTGGTTATGTAAATTAGTGGTGTTCAAAGGGTGAGAAGTATTATCTTTTAACCAGTTTAGGGCATGCCAAGCATATGACGTTACAAAAAAAAAAGCCTTATAAATTAGTTGATTAAAAACGAACTATATGCAAAAGCGCAAGAATGATGTAATACTTCGCTGGAAAAGCCTTAGAATACCAAAGAAATAAGTTAAAAATTGATGTCGCGACTCTTGTATTCTGGCAGCAGATCATACTTGTGTCTATTTTCTTCTCGCCGATTTAAGACACCACTCTTAACTATGTGAATTTTCGACACAACAGGAAGCCTCATAGTTAAATCAGCTGATTGAACACAACTTTCAGGCCTATCTAAGGTCAATTTTTCACAGCATTGAGAACCTTTACATGCTAAAGTACAAATGAGAAAAATGATATCGGAGATTACTTTAGACAAAGTAACGTGGTTGATGTAACATTTCACTGGAAAGGCCCTGGTCTACCAATAAACACATGCAGGGTGTAAGTGGCCAGTGACTTGTCTTGTCACTCACTTGGCCTTTTCCAGTTCTCACAATAATGTATGGTGTCTACGTGTGTAGGCTTGGTTATATAAATTAGTGGTGTTCAAAGGGTGAGAAGTATTGTCTTTTGAATAGTTTAGGGCATGCCAAGCATATGACGTTAAAAAAAAGGCCTTATAAATTAGTTGATTAAAAACGAACTATATGCAAAAGTGCAAGAATGATGTAATACTTCGCTGGAAAAGCCTTAGAATACCAAAGAAATAAGTTAAAAATTGATGTCGCGACTCTTGTATTCTGGCAGCAGATCATACTTGTGTCTATTTTCTTCTCGCCGATTTAAGACACCACTCTTAACTATGTGAATTTTCGACACAACAAGAAGCCTCCTAGTTAAAAATTCTGATTGAACACAACTTTCAGGTCTATCTGAGGTCAATTTTTCACAGCATTGAGAACCTTTACATGCTAAAGTACAAATGAGCAAAGAGGTTTCGGAGATTACTTTAGACAAAGTAATGTGGTTGATGTAACATTTCACTGGAAAGGCCCTGGTTTACCAATAAACACAAGCAGGGTGTAAGTGGCCAGTGACTTGTCTTGTCACTCACTTGGCCTTTTCCAGTTCTCACAATAATGTATGGTGTCTACGTGTGTGGGCTTGGTTATATAAATTAGTGGTGTTCAAAGGGTGAGAAGTATTGTCTTTTGATGGCAGGAGTTCCTGGTAGTTCTAATTATCAGCGACGTGAGAATGTGTGGTTGTTGTGTGAAAGGAACGACGACTACAAAGAAGTGAAGTATACAGATCCGAAAGAGTATTATTGCGGTTTACGGAGAGAATGGGCACATAGAGTTAAGGAATCAGAAGCACTACACCAAGATCTCATCGCCCTTAGAGCACCCTTGTTGCATCGTCGTTCACTTAGTATGTCACGGCCTAAAGTTAAGGAGTGTAAGAAAGCTGTGAGCCGAATTCGAAAGGAGAATAACCGAATGTTGCAGCGTAGAAAACGATTTTACATGCTTCAACTTGCCGAAGAAATTGCAGAGGCTAGTGGGAGGCACCTCACTTCAAACGAGAAAAACACTTTTTTAACCAATGATCAGTACATATCTGATGAATATATGTCTAATGAAGAGTGAAATATCCCTCTGCCCACTATGTGTTTGGATTTTATTCCGTTATCAGTTTTACACGTCATTGTAATAAGCAAACCTCGCCACTGCATTTGTTATTTTAATGCATTTGTTTGTGTAATACTTTGGTGGCTGCAAATTTGTACTTTGCGCAATTGGTAGGATCTATTACAACACCTCTGCATGATCAAGTCTATCTAAAGCTATACCTATACATATATAAAAGTTGTCATGGGCTTAACTGGCTAATCCCTTTTTTTTTCCCCTGTAGGATAGCCTTTTTCTAATTGATTTTTTCATAAAAGGTTAATGGTGAGTAAGGGTGTTTTTTGACTTGTAACATTTCTGTTCCATTAAATACCCTTTTTTAGATTAGATGTTCATAAAAAAACATTAAGGGTAATTTTTTAGTTGAAAATTTCCATAAGAAACTATTTAATTAATATGCATAAGATTAACAATGTCATGCTGAATTACATGCAGAATAAAAGTAATTGTTGAGATGTACTATTAAGATTAACAAGTCACATTGTATGTTAAAACTAAAGAGAGTTTTAGAATGCGATACCGATAGAGTTTTAGAGTACCGTTTAAAACATTTAACGGAAAAAAGAAAGAATAAAAATTATAATTACCTTAGACAAATTGTACATGAATTGGGGTCTAACATTTATATATATAGTCTAACTCTTTGGTGCAAGATATGTTCTGCTCAAAGAACTTTTCTGCTCTTATACATGGTTCTCTTTTTTATTGGAAATACAATGATTTTACTATTCAAACAAAAAAAGAATATAAATGGTTTCCAAATATAGTAAGTTCAAACATTCTTCACCAATTATTTATAAATAACTTGTTGGAATTTTCACTACTTATTTCAGTATACACACTACAACAAAAAGGACTTTTAGCGACGGGTACTTCCGTCACTAAAAGTCTCCTTTCCGTCAAAAAAGATTTTTAGCGACGGACAGTCCGTTGTAAAAAACCCCGTTGCTAAAAGGTTAGCGACGGCATTCTGTCATCCGACGAAAAAAGTCTAACTTTTAGCGACGGATTTTATTACCTCTGAAAGCGATGAAAAAATCCGTCGCACCAGGTAGTTACGGTATTCATCCCTTTTCACATTTTTCGAAATTAACACTTTTAAAAATTCTTTTAGCGACATATTTTCGTCACTAATAACCCGTTGTAAATTCCGTTGTAAAAAACCCGTCGTAAAAAGTCCATTGTAAAAAACCCCGTCGCTAAAAGTCCTTTGAAATATTTTCGTCACTAAAAACCATCTATGATTTGTTTAAGATACTTATGGCAAAATAATTTCGTCGCTAAAAGTCCATTATCAATGCTAAAAGAAGCTGTTTTTCAATTGTTTTTATGTTTTAAAAATCCATACTTGTTTCCTGTATTTGAATCCATACAAACAATTAAATCATTTAATTTTCGACCTTTGTGGTCATGTATAACGAGTCACGGGAATGAAGATCTGGAACCTTTGCTCGGCCTTCCTGTAAGACTGGCCCACGAGAAGCAAAGAGCCTAAGAGTAGAGAAGTTATGGATGCAGGAGCTTTTATAGCCACACCTCCCACAAATCTGAAGGGCAACCCTTGAAAAGTGGAATCAGGATAGAATGTATAAGCTGCCGCATATGCCTGAACTCCATCGACTGTATCTTCTCCAGGAGTACCAAAGTGACAGAATCAACATCCACACATTTAAAAATCAATAGTCAATGGTTGTTGATAAGCCCAGTGTGTTATACCTGTAAAAAAACAAACTATAAATAGCAATGAATGAAACTAGATCTTCAGTGCAAGTAAAAATATATAACAAACTTCATCGGAAAACTCATTCATTCAGGGGAGAGGCTACCATGTCCATGATACATGAAGCATATCATAATTTCCCTCATAAACTTGATCAAAATTTTAGACACTCCATAATACGCGTATTAGGAGCTACTATTTCCCAATACCAGACGACAACAATTCAAAGATGTACATTCACCTTATGTCTACCATAGTACATATTTAATCTAAATGCTGTATTCAACCATCAATTACGAGCGCAATCCATCGTATACTTAACATGCATTAATCTAAATGCTACATTTCATCGCCACTTCAAAGAGTAACCATTACATACCATCCCAAAAATGCCAGACGATTATCGTACATGTTTTCAAAATAGCTAATTCAACATGTTGCCTTTACTAAGGTTAGTGGACTTTTTCATGAGTGTGCTAATCTGCAAAGCTAAGTTCCACATGGTGCTCATGCTCCTTTCTTTTCCCTCGGAGGATTCCTCTTGGCGTATGTCTTGAGTTTAGGGCGCTTTGCAGGCTGCTCCATCACAACACATTGTGATCCACAATTCGACGTAGGAGGAGGCTCCTCTGTAACCTGTGAAACTGAATCTTTCACAGGTGAACAAATCTCATGAGGTGCTCTAAGACGATGGGATGTTGACTTCGTCGAGCTCGTGGAATAGCATCAAAAAACTGGTCAGAAATGCAACATCGTCTACCTTGACCAGTGATTGATCCAGGTCTTGATACTCGGCTACCAGCTATAACGCCACTGCTACCTCTGTGATATGGAACCGACCCATGTGTCTTTTTCTCAATAGGTTCCAGCTGTTCTTGTACCATCTCATAACAAGCAAGTGGATCAATAGATGTGGGAGGGATTTCTGAAGGTATATCCTTGACTATACCTTCCATCGCAGATTCATGAAGCAGCGGTGATGGCATGTGATGTACAGCTGCTATCTCATTTGCTGATAGAGGGGTATTTGATCCTGGTGTATGAGGTCGATCGGATCTCTCAAGTGTGGAAGATGATGGCCCATGAGAAGAGGGTGTCCTGATTGTGGAATGGGATGTCAAAGGCACATGCTCTACAGCTGTTACAGGTGATGGTGCAGGCAAAACCTGCATATGAGGTTGGACTGATGGTGGCACTTGTGATGTTGATGCAATGTTTGGTGCTGGTGCACCTATCGGTGCTACGGTGACCGGCTCCATGGTCGGTCTCGGTCCCTTTCGGCGTGCACGCGGTGGTCGTCGGGCCTGAGTAGCTGGTTGTGTCGGATCCTGGATTCGTGGCTCTGGTTGTGCACCGGCTGAGATTCGTTTAGCCTCACAAATGGCAGACAGTGCTTCTCGACACACAACCTTAATACTTGCAAGGGATTCAATGGCTGCATTAGGGTCAGTAGTATCAGCAAGGTGGAATATGCGCTTGATTTGTTGTGCCTGCAAAATAAGCAAGTTTGTTCATAACCAGCTAGTTTGAGGTCAATTCCATATTTTCCTTTACCATCAACCTTCAGAGATGTTACTACTGGAAAACATTCAGGCATCCAGGCAACACATTAAAACATCAGTTAACATGATGAAAAACGACCACTCGAAAAGAATGGAAAGCTTCAGCATTCTACCTGTAGCTCATGACATTGACCAAACACATCTTTCGGAATTCAACTGATGTAATTATTTCTAGCAGATGATTTCAAGATAATGCTAATTCACGGCAGGTTCAGACGCAGATAACACACTAGGTGTAATGTACACATGACATATACGCAGCTCTCTTCATCCTTAAATCCACTGTCTTACAATGAATTAAAAAATCCTAAACTCAGACTTCTTTAATGAAGCAAAAACCTAATCCTGTCACTAGTAATAATGCAGTAAACCAGTTCAATGGCTCACATGTATGGCTTGTAACTGTATCATGATACTTTCAGAAAATTGCAACACTGCGAATTTTGGATTTTAATGGAACTCAAACAAAAAGTCTCTTTAACCACCAACTCTCTTTATCACGGAAACCACCGTTTTACACTGAATCAAAAGAGAGTAAAGTCATAATTCTTAAAAGAAGTGAAATCTTAGTCCACTCGCTAATACTAGCACATCATTCCACTGCTAACGCCTAAAATTGACTTGTAACTGTATCCATAAAGCTTTAAACCAATTTCAAACTCCACCCCTCAAAACACAACCAACTTCAATCAAAATTCTATCAAGAAAGTCGCTCTTACCCCACCTTTCTTGCAGTTGTTCAAGAAAGCTGAAAGGACTGACCTTTAAGCTTCAAGAACTAATCAGAACACTGCCGTGAACATATATTCACATGTAAACTCATAAAGGGTCAAAATTTGAGGCATACCCGGTCAAGAAAATGAGGGTCTGAGTCACCAGAAAGAACGCCATTTACTTTTGAATCAAACTCTGAACTAACCCTAATTTGCTTGGCGGTGAACTGTGCAGGAGGATCAATGTGTTTTGCTTGTGCAGGAGGCCAGCATTCAGGCCTCCAGGTTACACTGTTTTGTTTTAGTTTTTCTTTTTTCCTTTCTACCTCCCCTGTATTCCTTTCTTCTATTTTCACATCATTATTTTGGCTTATGTGAGAGAAACCATTTCAACCTCGCAGCAAATCTGTGTCTTTTGTTCATACGATAATTGCTTTCATACATGCAAATCATCAAATTCAGATTATACAAGGAATTTAACTTGTTGGAATTCCCTCATTGTCTCTATGTCTCTCTTATACAGAGAATTTTCACATCATTATTGTTGGAATTCCTTCCTTGTCTCTAGAAAAACCATTTCAACCTCCCAGTAGCACGCAGTAGCACATCAGGATATTTACACTAAAACAACATCTGAAATGCATTATTTTAGAGGTCTTTGCTTTGCACTTCATCATTTGGGACCCCATATCCAACATATGTGCCAAATGAGGTAACAGTATACCCTAACCCCCACACAATCACACATGCCAAGCCATGTTTTTTGCTAGGAAATCTGCCAACCAAAATTCCTAATCCCTTAGATAACCTGTAACAAAGAAAGAGCTATAACATTGCTCAAATCTGATTTTTTTATCTGAGGTCAAGTGGAGTGGAAAGAAGACAGTAAATTCTTTGCCTGTGTCCTACTTTCAAGCTCTGCATGATATTTTCTATCATGCTCTCATATTAAGAAAGCATCCCAGCCCTAAACGTACACACACAATCCTAATTAAATCAAAAGGGATGCATGTCATTGTGTCTTGAGCATTGTATCTAGAAAATGATCTTAGAGCATAACTAAGATTGATAGTGGGAATGGTCACTATATATAGAAAAAGATATAGATAGTTGCTAACGTTTAAATGGAGGAAGGGCCTAAGATGCATACCAACATCTCTACAGTAGCATGACCTCCTTGGTATCCATATGGTATATTTTGCACCGGTTTGCCAACCAACAAATGGGTGATCGAGCGGTACCACAACATGTATGGGCTAGAGTATCATGCATCAACATATTCTCCTGCCGCCTCTCTACCATATATAGTATCTGCACGAGCATTCCACATGTCAATGTAGACACGATGTTTCAGCTCCCAGTCGGTGTTCGGGTGGCCCCGACGATCAATCTTATGAAGAACCTCACCACTAGGGTCACAATCAAGGGGGATCACCTGGCTCATATTGTATTTTTGGCAAACATGGTACGGGAAATGCCACTCCACTCTTTCAAAGCAGATAAGCGGCGATCGAGTCATCCAAGCATGCCTTCCGGTCAAGCAGTACTCCGGTAGTGAAGTTAAGTCATACGGTTGCCATATGAACTGCGGGATGTAAAAGGCATATGATTTAAAGTAACATCACAACAAGCCAATTACATACTGATGTGCCACATGTGAATACTTAAGCACAAACCTCTGATGACTTTAAATTGTCCAATTGATCCCTATATCCCCTGATGTGATCCTACCTTGTCACTTTCGAGTGCTACAAGCCACCTGTAGATGTTATTTTCAAGTTTGGTTAATAAACATAAAAGGTGAAAGTAACCGTAGAAGCATACAATTCCAATAGACTATGTTACTATCACAAGTATGAAAGTAACCATAGAAGCATACAATTCCTGTAAAACTGTCCAACTGTTATTGTTAACCAGAAATAAGGGCTTACCTTCTACCCAAAGGGTCTCAAGGTAAAGGCTCGACTTCATGTAGCTGGGGAGGGCCTACACCAGCAACAGGTGCATCACCAGCAATCTTATTATGTTGTATGTCACCAGCAATAAGTTGTGCACGGTCCTCTACAGGGGGACTCTTTCAGGGCCTCTTTCGGGACGCATGTCAGGGCACCTCTCCCAAGCCCATAACTATTATACATGTTATTTTACAAAGAAGGATCAATGATAAGATATCGTATAGAAAAAGAAGGAGATTAACACTTTAGCTTACCTGAAACAGAATTAGGGGTCCCTCAATCTCATATGCTGAACTCCTGCTTGCTCGGCACATCTCACGGTACAAGTAAGCTAGAGTTGAACTACCCCAACTACGCCTACTCGCAACATTAAGGTCTTGAAGCAAAGTTAAGTACATAAGAGGAACCCTAGCGCCAGATAGGTTTGGGAGTAAAACACCACCAATCAAGGCCAATATAAGAGCCCTGTCATGCTGTTGTACAATCTCATCATTTGAACCCTCTGGTAACACCATGAATTGATCCATTAGCCAGCGAAGTTGTATTGACCCTCCATGTATGACCATTTCAGGTGGTCTGACACCTAACCTTATATGACAATACTCCTGCCACGCATCCGTGGAACGTGTAGTGTCAACACCTGTAATAGCATCACCGTCAACGGGTAGCCCAGACAACATTGCCACATCCTGTAATGTAATTACAGCCTCCCCAACATGAAGGTGAAATGTATGGGTCTCAGGCCGCCATCGCTCAACAAGTGCTGTGATGAAAGCATGATCAAGTCTAACCTCCATGATTTGGTAAAGCCCATAAAAATCAACTCGCACCAAGTACTGCATGACACACGCATGTGGCTCCATCCTTCGATTCCCACCGCGATTCCAAACTAGTGGGCCTAGGGCTCGTCGGCATGTCAATACCTTATCAACCTGCATGCATTTTCTATATCAGTTAAATTAAAAAGGAATAATTACAGTTGATAACGAAATCAAGTACCTCTCAATTTCATACACAGCTGGAACGATGAGAATGTTGCAAATGTAGTACATGAGGATCGACGGGCCCTGGATTTACCAAATGCTCCACAATTTCCTCCTGTCTTGGTCCTTCATGTCTTAGTCCCTCCATCTCTACAAAAACCAATGCAAACTTTATGTTAATTAGCGTGAAAAAACACAATGCACGAAATAATAATAAACTGATTATAGGCTTCATCTCAAATTGAAGCATTGTCACCTAATTTCAGTTTTGTCACCTAGTTCAAGTTTTATCACCTAATTTCTGTTTTGTCACTTAAAGCCGCTTACAATTCAAGGTTTGTCATCTGTCTTCAGTGAGACATCAGCTGACATTTACAACAAACGGATGCACTGGACATCATTCAGATTTTCAGTGAGTTGTTAAGCTGTCCACTGAATAATCACATCTGAATTTAAAGGGAGCAGCTTGATTTAATATCATGTTGTGGTCGTGACACACGCACACACACAAACACACACACACACATGGTCTCCATAGCATATAAGGCACCCTTATTAGTTTGGATACATCAAATGGATCAATGGTGGGAACAACTAAGTGTAGATGACTCCGACCTCACCTCACGTGTGTGCTTTCCAATAAGGCACAAAAATCACCAACCATCCATCCACCATCCAATGCTATTTTGTTAATAACCAACTTCTTTGCATCACTCACATGCCACACGAGATTCTTTAAGCTATACGGCAAAGAAAGCATGACAAAGACATAGAACCATGGTGGGAACAACTACATGCAAATGATTCTCACCGTACTCATCAAGTAGCATAGAGCATCATTTGCAATAAAGACATCTTCTTCGCATTGCATACGAGGGCAGGCTGAGATATTTAAAGTCATGCAGAAAAGACGAAAAGCAAAGACAAAAAGGTCTACTTGAAGTAACGGTTAAATGGGAAAAGCATGGTAAGGTAGATGCTGGTTGTTTAATGAGAATAGTGCAGCAAAAAAGGGCATAAGAAGTGACTACCTTATATGATGAAATAAGGTTTGCCACCAACCATCCATCCACCATCCAATGCTATTTTGTTAATAACCAGCTTCTTTGCATCACTCACATGCCACACAGGATTCTTTAAGCTATACGGCAAACAAAGCATGACAAAGACATAGAACCATGGTGGGAACAACTACATGTAAATGATTCTCACAGTACTCATCAGCACTTTAGAGCATCATTTTCCCACTGTTCCTCAACATGTGAGACTTGAACTCAGGAAATTACCAATGTGCTACATAATATATTTCAGCAATTGGAGACAAGGTAGAGGAGGAGCTGAGGAAAAATCAGGAAGGTTTGGAATCAACAAAGAAGACAGTGAGCAAGGAATGTGGCAACAAAACTGCTAATGGAGAACAAGAAAGAAAAGTAAGCAGTTCCCATGGTGGAAAGATTTGGGAAGGTCAAAATGCTATGTTAGAAAATGCTAGCAAATTGGAACATAAGGGGTCTCAATGACCTGGCTAAACAATATGAAATAAAGAAAATAGTAAAAAAGCAAAAAATTGGGTTGATTGGTTTGATAGAAACTAAAGTACATATAGAGAATATTCTTGCTATAACAAGGAAATGGAATAAGGAGTGGATGTTTGTCAACAATGCCACCAACAAAGGAGTATCCAGAATATTGATGGGATGGGATACTAAGCAATTTCAATTCAATATGGTTACTTGTGAACCCCAGATTATTACTGGGACTGTAATAAGGAAGGAAGACAATATGTTGTTCCATCTCTCTTGTGTATATGGCAATAACAAAGGAACAAAAATAAGGATTTTGTGGGAGAAGCTCAAACAGGTTGGAGGACAGATTGATAAGGATCCCTGGATCATTATGGGTGATTTCAATGTTGTGAGAAAAGCAGAAGAGAAATCTGGTGGCGCTAACATTACTCAAAGGGATGTGGAAGAATTCAATCAATGTCTACATGAGTTGCATCTGGAAGATATTTCTACCACATGAATGTTTTATACATGGAGTAATAAAAGAAATGATGAGTTGATCAGATGTAGACTGGATAGGATGCTGTAAAATGAAGGTTGGATGAAAAAAGTGCCCCAAGCTTAAGTAATAGCTCATGAACCTGGAATATCAAACCATTTTATGTTGACTGTGCAATTATCTCAAGAGCAGTACAAAGGTAAAAGACCTTTTAAATTCTATAATTTACAGGAATGTTTTATACATGGAGTAATAAAAGAAATGATGAGTTGATCAGATGTAGACTGGATAGGATGCTGTAAAATGAAGGTTGGATGAAAAAAGTGCCCCAAGCTTAAGTAATAGCTCATGAACCTGGAATATCAAACCATTTTATGTTGACTGTGCAATTATCTCAAGAGCAGTACAAAGGTAAAAGACCTTTTAAATTCTATAATTTACAGGAATATTTTATACATGGAGTAATAAAAGAAATGATGAGTTGATCAGATGTAGACTGGATAGGATGCTGTAAAATGAAGGTTGGATGAAAAAAGTGCCCCAAGCTTAAGTAATAGCTCATGAACCTGGAATATCAAACCATTTTATGTTGACTGTGCAATTATCTCAAGAGCAGTACAAAGGTAAAAGACCTTTTAAATTCTATAATTTCTAGATGATGCATTATACCTTCAAGGATCAAGGATATAGTGAAGGGTAATTGGGTTTTACACATCAGGGCACAAAGTGTGCCATATTGAGCCAAAAGCTCAAAGATTTGAAACCCGAACTCAGGAAATTGAACAATGCCTATTACAACAATATAGCCCAAAGAACTGCTGAGATAGGTATGAAGCTTCAGGAAGTTAAAGGAAAATATCAAGCGATGGGGATATCAGTTATGTAGAGCAAGAAAAGGAACTTCAAGATGCATATCACCACCTTGTGAATTCAGCATGGCAGGTTCTAAGAACAAAAGCAGCTGTTGCACCATGGTGGAAATTGATTTGGTTTCCTGGTTTCTAATTGCTAAATGTCCTGTAGTGTTGTGGATGTTGTGTAAAGGGGGCATAAGAACTAAAGATAAACTGATGAAATGGAATTATAGTGTGGATGATGGATGTGTTTTATGTGAAAATCACAGGGAAAATGAAGAACACCTTTTCTGGGACTGTCCTTATGCCAAGGACATCTGGGCAATGGTACTGGAAAAGCTGATGGTACATACTCATTGGACCTCTTGGAAGCAGCTTATATCCTATGGATCTAAAAAATTCAGGGGAAAAAAGTTTTTAGCAAAACTCAGAAAGCTGGGAGTAGCAGTTACAGTCTATATGATATGGTATGAAAGGAACACGTGTTCTTTTTTAGCAGCAGCAGAAATCAAAAGTGGAGGTGTTTATGATGATTAATTAAACAGTGGATGCAATGGTCTACGAGCAGCTGGAAACAAATCAAAAGGAATAGTATAAACAGGAAGCTATGCAGTAATTGGGGAATAAATGAGAGAATACTGATATATTAAACACCCATTACTTGTATATAGCTGCTTTTGTAAATGTGAGATGTGTATGAGGACATAATTCTCAGATGTAAAATTTTTGGTTGGTAATACAATTGACTTTCATCAAAAAAAACTTTAGAGCATCATTTGCAATACCACCATCTTCTTCGCATAGCATACGAGGGCAGGCTGAGATATTTAAAGTCATGCAGAGAAGACGAGAAGCAAAGACAAAAAGGTCTACTTGAAGTAACGGTTAAATGGGAAAAGCATGGTAAGCTAGATGCAGGTTGCTTACGTGAGAAAGTGCAACAAAAAAAGGCCTAAGAAGTGACTACCTTATATGATGAAATAAGGTTTGTCACTCTTGATTATGTTTGTATCACTACATTGTGTTGATCTATGTGGAGATTAACTTCCAACTTTCAAAAGTTTCAAAACTAATAGTAGGTACATGACATAGAGTTTTCAGCCAAAGGACTACATTATTTGTACAAAAGTTTGACCATAATATACAACATAGACAATATTAACAAAAATGATGGGAGCCGACTCTTGTCAAGTGTCAAACGTTGTGGTTTGAGCTGTCTTCTTTGCATGACATGTACGCTTGTCGTGGCCAGTATTTTTGCATAATCCACAACGTTTCGGCTGCCGCTCTAGACGAATATCCATTTCATTGCTTAAATGGACTGATCTTGGTCGACTGTTCCCTCTATTTACAGCAGGGGGCATGAATGTACAGCCGGTCCATTCTTCCCAGTAATCTGGATGCTCCAGTGGTTGAAACATTTCAGCCCATATCTTGCTATATTCCCGAACCGAAAACCAGGCACTGATAAAAGCACAAGGATCTAGCTTTGCCACTGCACAACATGCTAGAACATGAGAACATGGGATTCCATATGTCGTCAACTTCCCGCATGTACATGTTTTATCTTGAAGCCGCACAACCTGTGCATTTTGGCCGCGTTTATTTCTCACCAAAAAATCCCCCTGATCACCGGTCGTGTTATAAGGTTGCACAAACATAGAACTAAATTTTCTTTTCGCTTGTTGAATTGCAATAATGACAGAAGTAACATAATGCATTTGATCTGCCATAGAGGCTGCCGCAAGGTTTCTTCTCAAATTAAAGTAATGTACACAGCGGTGAAAAGAGGTTTGGACTAGTGTTGTGATAGGTAAGCCTCGAGATCCTTTCAAAACACTGTTAAATACTTAAGAGATGTTGGTCGTTATCATTCCAAAACGTTTACCACCATCATGTGCAAGTGTCCATTGTTCAACGGGTATCTCATCACACCACTTTGCTTCTAATGAAAGATTTCGGACCTCTTCCATCAACTCGTTAAATTTGCGAACTTGCGTAGCCTTCCCAGCAGCCCAAATAAGCTTCTTAAGCTCCGTACTACTGAATTTTTTTGTGAAATTGCTACGAATATGTCTCAAGCAGAATCGGTCATGGGCATAAGGTGGCTACCATAACCGATTTTTCCTCACAGTGCTTAAGATATCGGGATGGCGATTTGAGATCAAGCAAATATCCTTATCGCTTGGGACCACATAATCTCTAACATGCTGCAAAAACCAATTCCATCTATCATGGTTCTCCCCTTCAACGATAGCAAATGCAAGCGGCAAGATTTGGTTGTTTCCATCGGCTGCTACGACAATTAACATGGTCCCTAAATACTTTCCATGAAGAAACGTGCCATCAATGCTGATAACAGGACGACATAATCTAAATCCCATGACGCATGGCTTAAATGCCCAAAAAACTCGTTTAAAGCATATTGCATTAGTTTCTCCACAAGCTTTTGGATCGTATTCGACAATGGTACCAGCATTATACTTTTGGATGGCAGCTAAAATTTTTGGCAATGTCCGATATGACTCTTCCCAATTCCCATACAAATCAGCAATAACCGCAACTTTGGCCTTCCACGCCTTTTTATATGAAATAGTGTATTCATATTTTTCCTTGACAGCTGCAATTAAAGAGCTAATTCTAACCATCAGATCAGCTTCAACTATATTGCGGACTGATTCAGTTATCAATCTATAGTTTACGTGGTGTTGGTCTTGGTTCAAGGCCTTCCTCAATGGACATGTATGAGGTCCTTGATAGCGTGTAACTTCAAAATATTTATGGCTCTTCTTACATGTTGCACAGAGATAAAAATTCCACTCATTTGGAAACTTACATTTCAAAGCCGCCATAGTTGGGATAGACTGCTTCACCTTGTAGATCAAATTATGCTTGACGTGGTACCTTAAAATAGCCTTCACAAACTCGCCTTTATCCTTGAAAACTAGACCCACTCTTAACTCATAGTGCTCGGGATGCCATACTCTAGTATCATTGCTTTCAAGAGGACTTGTAATAACTACAGCCGGTGCCCAATCAACGTCTGTGAAAAAATGCTCTTTAGGCTCGTATACGCGTCTCTAAGCTTCCAGCTCAGTACTTATACCGTTACCATAATCCTCCCCATCGTCATCTTCATTTAGCCTATCCATGAATGCATCTTCTTCGCCTTTCGAATCTGTCCTCTCATGTTCATTATCCAGATTAAAGGGTTCAATGATGGTTGATTCCTCATTCCCCAAGTCAATCATGTTATGTAACGGTAAAAGCAAAGAGGAAACATGACCAATCACACCTATACCCTGAGGCGTGACATTTGAAATCCCGCCATAATAACTAGCTCTGATATCGTTGTCTACTGGGGATAAAATCGAACTTTGTGTGGCATGATCACCAATGTCCAACGAGGTAGAATCCCTTATGGGCGTGGACATGCTACGTTGCGGAGGAGATAGCCTGTCACAATTTGACACAAGATTCCGGGTAGAGGAACCATATCCCGTCACAATAGCCTCCATTTCAATAAATAACTCAATGCCTCTCAACTGCGAGAATTGAGATTGGAGATCAAACATGGCTTCTACATCTCCATCATCCTCAATCGGTACTTTGATATAATAGGTCTTAGCACCGTTTCCAACCATCCGCGGATACCTACAATTCAACTTCAACCTGAAATATTCTTTGTCCAATCTTGTGCAGCTATACAACTTATCCATCAAGCAATTAAATGTCCAGTTACCCTCCACCTTGATCAACTTCTTTGGTCCACAATCATTTGCATAACCATCTGAATCTTCTACTACATTTCCTCCCCAGTAGCACAGCAGCCTTATGGAAGGAGCCATGGCGAACCTTCAGTATTTGCATAGAAATATGATTAGGTTTTCTATACAAACTATGTGTCATTACAAAGCATGGTAAAACATGACAAGGATGAGGCTTGATTGGGGCGCGCACACCAAAACACACACACACACAATGGACATATTCTGGCCTACAACTTATCAATCCATTTCTATATTGTTTCTTGCATCATAAAATGACTAAAGCTATTATATAAACATAACTAACTTACATTACAATGACATATACAACAAGATCAAAAAGCACAAACTCACCTAAGCGATGATTCGATGGTGTTCTATGTGGCAATTATCAACTATATATGCAGTGATCCAATAATTTATGCATGGTGGCTAACTTATAATGCCCTCAGAAGGTAAGCACAAAGGACTCAACAACTGAGTCAAACTAATGATTACGTGATCTGAACATTGGTAAAGTCCATATCATCTCAAATTCCAAGTTAAGGTAGCTTCGACCTGCTATCATGTTTTGTTTCTACCAAGATTAGATGTTGAATGTATTAAAATCCGCCATCTTACTCCCACAAAGAGTGACCTCTCCTTAATACAAAGAATAAACTTACAAAAATGCAGCATGTTCGAGTCCATGTGATTTTCAAGTCCATGGTTAGTATACAAAACTCAACACTTAGAGAGGTCATAGTTGATCTACCTTAAATCTGACTCAAGACGGTCTAATTCTCTATCGCACCAAGGATTCTTGAGGATCCGATTCAAGAGAAGATGCGATAGACTGTGCACAAGCTATTGATTTATAATTATCCTCAATTCTCCTATAACAAAGCTGGTACATGAGTTACATAGGTAAACTAAAGCAAACAAAAAGCTACTAAGGGCTGGAACCAACGGAATTTGACTAGAATGATGTCAGCCAGCTGAAATCATTAAAGCTTTAGAGCTAAATTCAGCAAACTAGGATTAGGTATGATAGAATACATAATATGCTTCCACCACGAGGTAATGAAGGTAAAGCTGCAGAATCAGCTCATGCTAGCTTATCCATTGGAATAAACACTTCAATCGCAGAGAAGTTCCCCAGCAACCTATTCCAAACTGAGATGCAGATTTTTAGTGAGGTTTGTCAAAAGGATTATTCTAAGTGTAGAGATCATGCACATATTTCTGAAATTCTGCTTAGTATTTGTATGCGGCGCCATTCCACCTTTGATTTTGATCCTGGAGGTGCATTGTTCCTTGTTCCAAACCCCTACCTTAATGCAATTAGCCTTACACGTTGGAGGCAAAGTTCATTATGGGAAATAAGAGCAAAAGATGCTCTATACCTTGACATATTAAAGATATTTGAGAAAACGGCTCAAGAATTGAGTAGATCGGTACTTATGAGTATGGCTGATTTTACTTGGAATACTGTCTACTCATTTGATGATGGAAATACTTGGAGCAAGGTTCTTAACAGTAATGCGAGTGCAAGTGTTGGAACTCCGTCATTGTCATTTCTTTGTTCAGGTGGTAGAAAAGCTAGAAGTCATTCTTACATGTACGGTTTTCCTTTTGTTATGGGGAATTTTAGTGACTTGCTTGTAAAATGCCTTGGTAACTGGGTAGAGAGAATTGGTGGTGGAAAAAATGGGAAAGGGAATGTTTCAGAAGCAAATTGGCTGGGCTTGCTAGTTATAGCTACTCTAATGGATGGTGCATGTGCTTTTGGTTTTGCCAGTGAAGGACATCTCACAGATTTGGAAACCTTGGAAAAGATAAATACTAGAAACCAGCAAGTAGTAGTGTATGGGATTATGAAAATAGGCCGCAAACTTACCCCTATTTCTAGTTTTATTGTCAAACACCATATAAGCTTCAGTACCATGAAGCTAGAGTTTTAGAGCATGCTTTGATGGCTGTGCAAGTCTTATTGTCATCACTAGTTTCTTGGGGATTGGAACTGATTGGGATTGACGTATCAGTGAGGCATGAAGCTCAAATACAGGTCCACTGGGGCACAGATGGTGGAAAACCATTAATGGAACTCAACAGGATTCTTAGGAATGCTATTAGATGCGTTGAGAAAATAGACAAGAAAATGGGTGTTGATATTAGATCAGGTCATTTTGATGAAGCTGGTATTCTGAAGGGCAAAGGGCATCATGCTATTTTGAGGGACTCCATTGAGCATCTCAAGTTAATAATTAGTACAGTTCTTATATTTGACCATGGGGGAAAATTACTTGTCATTTCCCAAATTTGTGGTAGAATCCAGCGACTTCAGAGACCCCTAACTTCGTTTGTGTTTGATCTGGGTGGAAGAACTAAAAGGTTAAATGCTGGGCAGCTTGGTTTCCCATCCTTGAGGACAAGGATGATCATAAGGGGTGGGGAATGTAACATACCGGGGCGGAGGAAGTGGTAACAGGGGAGATGCTAGCTCAGCATCTACATCAAACGAAGGTTCTTTTGAGGATTAAGATCAAGAAACTAGCTGGAGGGAAGGAATTACGCGCCAAAAGGGAAACGACAGTGTTTTGGCCGTCCAGTTTAGTTTTTGTTTGAATTGCTTTAGCGACCAATTTCTGTAAAATTCAAATTTACCGCTCATAGTCTAATTGTTTGAATATCGGTTGTAACCAACCCTAAAAGGGGGAAACACCAGGAATAATGTATGTGAAATGTGAATCAGAAAATCTCTCTTCTCTCTCTATCATTTCTGAAGTTCTCTCTCTATCTCTTTTCCTCGTCCATTCCCCTTCTCTGTTCTTCAATTTTCAGCCCATCAATTCCATTAACCAAGCAACCATAACCTTGTTAAGCCATGGCCGGTAACGTCTCGAGCTCGATACGTTACAACTTGCATCTCATTGTCACCCTAGAACCTCTAAGTACGATGCCGAATAAATGGTTGTTCGTCCATCCACCTGCACTACCACTAAAACAGCAAAGAAGACGACCAAACGATATCACTGCTGGTCATAAATGACCAGCAGTAAAACTAGTGCACCACCACATAAACCAGTCCCTAAAAATAAGCACTACTAGAATGCTAAATCCCAGCAGACACAACCACTAACAATCTAAACCGACAAGCTGCCTCCGGCAACCACCAATTACCACCAAACACAACGTTAAAGGTACCTGCACAGGAAGAAGGAAGGGGGGAAAGCTGCCTAGATTGGAAGATATGAGGGATGGATAAAGTTTAAAAACACTACCGGCATGAACCAAATCCGTAAGAGATACTACCCTAAACTATAGAAAAACCTAACAGAGAGGGCAACTACTATCGAAAAACCTAACAGAGAGGGCAACTAAATACTATAGAGGGAATGCAAGGGAGAGGAGAAATAAGGGAACACAGGGAAACTTAGACAAAACTACCTTAAGACTCACCACACAAACTAAACAAACCCTACACGCCCTCGTGACACAACCCTAACATCATCTTACTACCATCTTACCCGGTGGCAAACAACCATCAAAGGTGAACAACGCTTCCCATAAGATTCCCGTGACAATGAGTGGATCTCAGCAGCGAAAACAGGAAGACAACGGCAACGACAACATAGTAGATCACATTGATCAAGAAACTAATATTTAGATCAAATTGAAAAAATTCCAGATTTTGAGTCTTAAATCTAGATTGAATGAGGTAGATTTAGCAAATTGGAATAAATGTATCCCGTAGATAGGGAAGAAAAAGAATGCGAAGAGGAAATAAGAGAGGAAGGGGAGAAAAGTAGCCATGAAGACACCCTCACCCTCCACCCCACGCTAACAAGAAAACTTAGAAGGAACTCAACTTCCGAATCTATATATATAATAGGATTCGATTGGCACCTTCTTTGCCTTCCACACCCCAAATCCCTTTTTCTAACAATTTCTCATTTTATAATTTAATCTTATACAAGTGTTAGCATGTAATTGGCTGGAAATTTATGTCTCCTATATTTAAAATACAAAAAATAGTTTCTATTCATAATCGGTTATAACCACCTTACCCCATAATCTCAACCATGTCACCCATGATCTCCCAACCACCAACTTTCCGGCTATCACTGTATCACTATGTAAAAACAGAACCTGTAACAGAACAAAAGAATAGAAACAAGAAACATAACTGGCGTCACTCCAACTAAGGTATGTGCAACCTTTTCTCTTGCTTCACACTTTTACACCATTGAGTTCTCATGTGTTCTTTTGTGTTTGTCTATTCCATGTTGAACTTCATTACTGCAAGTAGTACGTTGTTGATCGTACTTAGCGATTACGAAAAGATACAATAGAAAAGAACAAAAAACAGAGCACCTGTCTTGGTACCAAAAACAGAGCCAACGAAGGTGGGTTGTGTGTGTGAGTGTTTCTCTGTGTGTGTGTGGGTTTGCTGTCCAGTGTGTCGTGGTGGGGTGGCACAGCTCTTTGTGCTGAACAATGGCACCATGCAGGTAAAGGTCTCTAACTACAGTTGCACCATCACTTCCCTGTATGTTGCCGACAAAGATGGTATATAATGCCCTTTTCTTTCCCATGAATGCATCTTCTTAATAATGTTTTCTTTTCTAGCATTTGAAGGAAGACTAGTTGATACGTTGTTCTTGGATATGATTCTCTTGAGCCATATATGGTCAGTACTTTCCTTTTTACAACACTTTAATATAATTAGCCCGTATTAACATGGCCATAAATAGTGACAAAAATCTTTTCATTGCACTAATGCAGCTGCAAACCTATGGCCAGGTATTAAATCTAACCTATAAATTTTGGTCTCTTCTTAGGTACCAATAACGTATGAATTGCTGCTTTCAATGATTAACGTACTAAACAACAGATATTTCTTTTTTGTCCTATCAGTCAGTGCGTGTCTATCCCACTAATGTACTCAGGTCAGAAGTGGAAAGCATTAAAGGTTCTCCTTCCCTTGGAGGTTTCTTATTCCAGCTGTAAATTTCTCCTTTTTTTTTTTTTTTTTTGTATCTATCCTAAGGATAGTTTTAGAAACTTCAATGTGATAAGATTCTAAAGAAGCTGTTAAGTTTCTTCCAAATTCCGGGATCACAAATCTATGGAACTTTTGTAAGTAGGGCCACCAAAATAGAAAGCATGATCGTAATATGATAAAAATCCGTAAAATGAGTTGTAGAAACTAATTCTTATTTCTTCAAATCTACGTCGCTTCATTATAATAGCCACCAAACGGAGAGCATTTATTTCCACATCCTATAATGCTTTTCCGCACCCTCATTTTGTCGCCAATAAGTGAATTAGTGACGTAATACTAGGCTTTTTAGTGACTAATGAGGTGGACAAGCATTTGTGGGTGTGGAAATAGACACTCCCCATCAAATATTCATAATCAAACGGTCTCAATACATATATCCGTAACTTATAGGTTACAGCATAAACTTGCTCCTACTCCATATGAGACATGGCTTCCTCAATAGTTAGTACCTCATAATAGCTCAAAAAGGCCATTATCTCAACTCTTTGGGTAGCTACATCAGATTGTTTTGTATGAAGAGTACTATGTTTAACCCCAAACTGCAGTATCTTTCTTAAAAATTTCCATCTACGTTAGTTTTGGACTTCCCTTCTATGTGTGTCCTATTGGTGCTTCTTTGAGGTCCTATAAATGAGTTCGTTTATTGTTCTATCCTTTCTTTCTAAGTTTTGAGCATGTAGTTTCACAGTTGCCTATCCTAAAAACCATGGCTGAATTTTAGCTATCCTACATAAGTTTCCCATTATTTTGTCAAATACATGTTTTACCACATTCCCCATTAATGAAGCCTAGTTTCGTATAGGTAACACGATTTCGAGGTCTCAGGCCTAACCAACAAAATTTCTCACCCGTTCGTATTCCTTCAATATGAGATCCAAGGTGAAGACTACTGGTAAAAAGAAATAGACACAGGGCATTGGAACATCAGTACGACAATCCCTAACACGCGCACAACAAAAGTGTTTTGTTAAGAGGCTGATGTAGGACTATTAGAAGTTTTTCAAGTTCTTTTGTTGTTTCATTTTGCAGCCTTCTAGGAAGTTCTTTTTCTGATGGTGGTTGTTGCTATGAAATAAATTAGGTGTTTTGGAGATGTACTTAGGCAGTTAAGTGACTTCATAATTAGGCATTTGGCTGGTGCATTTAACATGGCTGTCGGACTGATATCTACATCAGTATACAGCCTATATAAAGCCTAGAGGATTGACATGTTAAGGCAGCTTTGTAGTACAACTTCCAAACTTAAAAGCTTCAATATGTACTTTTTTGTTTCTTAACCTTTAATTCTAATCAAAATGCAAAATGTGGGTTCATTACCTGCTTAAATTACATGCATTTTAAACTTGACTGAATTCCTCTTCAAAAGTACATGCTCACATTCAAGTCTACTCCTCTTCAAGCAAACGGAAGTAAACAGCAGAAAAGGGAAGAAAGGAAACCTGACTTAAAAGTAAGGCATGACGAAAATTTGTGCATCAAAAAGATAAAAAATAAAATAGAAAACATAGCACCCCGTCAATAAACTAGAAGTAAAGAGTAAGAATTTGTGGCGAACCTTGGCTCTTTAGTTCCAAGATGAAATATGCTGATAGAGCACCATCCAATAGCAATTGATGAGAATGCTCTCCATCAGTCTGTTCATTTGCGTATCAGATAAGACCACCACCAGGCAAATACGAAATTCCAAGATACGAAACATATAATTTCACTAAATACCTGATCTTCAACATCATAGGTGATTCTACTGTGCAGACGACACTGAAGACGACCAGCGCAACAGCATATAGGTTGAGGTTGGCAACCTAAAAATGAAATCAGGGTTAAACCATATATATATATATATATATATATATATATATATAAAACACACTTGCCTATCATCTTACACACACAGGGCATATCATATAAGGAATCCTATACACATGGTCTTGTACTTAGAACCAAAATTAAGATTGATCTCGTTTCAATAGACCTTATCAAACCATCTTCTCCTACACCATACGAGCTCAGGAACTTGTTGAATACAATTTCCAAAGTTCAATAACCATGATAGTAACAACCTGTGAAATTGGTACAAAGAAAAACAGAGAGGAGGACTCACGTTGCTAAATTGGGAGGATCCACAGATGTTGCTTGACTGGACCTCCCAAATTTTGCCCTAATTGCCCAATGAGCTTGAACTTTTGCCCTAATCCGAAAATTGGAATACCCAGCACTGATGTTAATGGAAGACGCAGAAGCAAAAAGCAAGAAGGAAGAAAACAGAAAGAAAGGATAAAGAAGAGAACTCACATGTGTGGCCCAGTCGTGAGCAAGGGCTGATGAAGGAGGAACAAGGAAGGAAGAAGGAGGGAAAAAGGAATTCGACTCCTAGAAGGCAGAGTTCTAACGTGCGCCCTTTTTTTTTTACCGTTTGTTTTATTTTGTTAAGTTTTGTTGGATTTTGAGAAATGAGGCTAAAACGGAAAAACAAAAGTAGAAAACGTGTTTTCAAAGAACGTTTTTAACTCTAAAGTCGTGGTTTTGAACCACGATTTTCCAAAAGGTGGTATGCGAGTAAATAAGTTTGAAAATAGGGTAAACAGGTTATTAAAATTTTAATTTATATTATTTAGGGAAAAAACTCGTGGTGTTGGTCTCAAAATAAAAAACAAAACTGAAGACTGAAAACTCTTTTTTGGAGTTTTCAAAACAGTCATGTTTTAAAAATTAGTGTTCAAAACTGAAAAACTGTGTGCCAAATATATTTTTTTCTCCTATTTATAAAATTGGAAAAATACAGAAAACAGAAAGGTTACCGAAGAGAGCCTAGCAACTCGCAAGCGTTAAAAACCACACCGGTGACTCTGCTGCGGTGGGTCAAGTTAATACGGAGGAGTATTTTTCTTGGAGTGTCATAGTAGGTGGCATAATTTAGGGCCCGTAAGCTTACAAAATTCTGTTTCTGTTTTTTGTAATGATGATAAAAAGATGCTCTTTTTCGCGTAATTTTATCATTTTCGGTATTCGTTTTGGATCCAATTATCCAAACAGTAGCGAAAATAGGGAAAACACCGGGTGTTTTCACCTTTTTCCACAATTTGTATTCTCTTGTCAGAGCTGTCTCCTTTCTCTGCCGGCTAGCTCTCTCTCTCTCTCTCTCTCTGATGATAGATGGGTTTGGCCGTCCTTCAAAGCGTCACCGGCATAGATCTCTGGATGGGTGGCAGCCCGTTGGTTTCCGGTGCACCGGCCTCTTGCCGGCAGTGGACGACCAGCCGTTAAGGCTTCAACCTTTGGGCGGCAGCGCTGTTAGGGCATCTTTCGGTGACGACGACTCTACGATGGCCGTGGTGAATAGAGGTGCTGCTCGCGGTGTCCCTCGTGGTGGCTGGCCCCTCACAATGGTGTTGCAATTTCAGCAGTGATGGGATTGACCGATTCTGTTGTCGGCAACTATGGAGTGTTGTGGCGGCAGCAACCTTGTTGCGAACGTTGACCTGCAACGGTGAAGAAGAAGAAGAAGAAGAGGACCAGGACCCAGAAGAGGAAAACAAGCAAGTCTTCCGACGGCGCTGATGGACCTGATCAGCTTGTTCCGCTGTGGAGGACAAAGAAAGTTCCGATGTCGAGCTGCTGCGTCGCCCCTTAGCGAAAATAAGTTGGTAAAAACGAAAATAAAAACAGTAAACGTACAGGAAAAATTGAAAAAATAAATACAGAAAAACATAAAAGTACACGATATGATTTTCGAACTGAATACTAAATTCTAGAAAACAAAAACAGAATACAAAATACAGAAAAAAATCTCGTAAGCGTACAGCCCTTACTTTTTGAGCTTGTTGACCCCCCCCTGTTTCTCGGACTATTATATTATCTATGGGTTTAAGGCTGCCGTAGCGCTTTAAACCCTAACCCAACCCAACCCTTCTCTCTTACCGTAATCGTTGGGAAGGGAACATGATGATTTAGTTGTGCTTACTCTCTCGAACAAACTTCACTTCCATCTACTGGTGGCGGTGGGGCGGAGAACCAATCATGCTGGGTTTCACCACTCGTTCAGCGCGGAGGCTTTCTTGCTCTTCTATTCACAGCCACCGCTCCATCTTCGTTGGCTCCTCCTCCTCCTCTGCATTCGCGACCAGAACCCTAATTCCCCCAAAGCATTCTTGTTATCCTGTAGTTCCTGCTACTGCTGCAACTGGTAATCATAGTTATGTAAAAACCACTACAACTTGTTCATTTTTCTCCTCCGTGGCGGCCTCCAGGGCCAATGCTGACTCTAATGTAAAAATGGCGTCGGAAGAAAATGGCGACGTGGACAACGCGTATTCGGCGATAGAGCTGGCTCTTGATTCGGTGGTGAAGATATTCGCTGTTTCCAGCAGCCCCAGTTACTTCCTCCCCTGGCAGAATAAATCTCAGCGCGAATCCACGGGCTCAGGTTACTCCTCTTTTTTTTTCATTTTTTTTAACGTTGCTTTGCTTTGTGGTTCATTTCGGGATTGATACTTTGAATTTTTGTTTCTGTTGTTTTCCATAAAATCCCTTCCCCTTTAGATTGGCTTGCCTCTTTCTTCTTGCCCTAGTTTGACTAGTTGACCCATACCTTTTGGATTCTTTGTTTCTGTCTGACTTTAATTCAATGTTTAGACGTTCCAATTCTATTCTAAAAATTCGCAAAAAAGGTCTAATGGGGCAAAAACTATGAATCAGAAGTGCATTGTTTTCTGTATAAAGAGTTACACGAATACCATGTCATTTAGAGAAACATGGAAACATGTACGAGTGAGAATAAAGAATGGTTAGGTTTGATGAGTCTTAAGATCAGAGCTCAATTATTCAAATGTTAACCAAATTGTGCCTTTTTTTAATGTTTATTCCCGTATTAACATTGTTGTAGGATTTGTTATTCCTGGGAAGAGGATCCTAACCAATGCTCATGTGGTGGCTGACCATACTTTTGTACTTGTAAGAAAACATGGTTCTCCTACTAAGTATCGAGCGGAAGTCCAAGCTGTTGGCCATGAATGCGACCTGGCTATTTTGGTTGTTGAAAGTGAAGAGTTTTGGAAGGGTACTAATTTTTTAGAGTTTGGTGATATTCCTTTTCTTCAAGAAGCTGTTTCTGTTGTTGGTTATCCACAAGGTAATTTCAGCGTGCTTATTAGTGCATATTAGATCGGAGAACAAAGGTTCTTGCTTGTTTCTTGTTGTATCTTGTCCTGCAGTACAAGGATGACATGAGATAAATGACATGATTAATTGGCTTTCTTTAGCTATCCTCAAGGTATGAATATTAATGACACAGATGCATAGAAAAGGCATGAAACTTCTTTAAGAATGTGACCTGACGCAGATGTTCAGAAAAGGCATGAAACTTCTCTAAGAATGTGACGTTTGCAGGCTACATGCAATGGGTTATGGCTGTTTGCCTCGTTTGATCCACAATTTGGTCTAATTTATTCCTGTAATTATTTGGCACTTGTCCTAACTGTCTCCTGCCAGATGAGGTGAAATTATCGACAAAGAGATTGAAGAAGTGACATGACAGGTCATAAGAGCTGATCGAAATATTTGATAGTTCACATTGCTCCTTAACTTCTCTTAGCTTATATAAAGAATTTGTATTATATGCTTGACTATATGATCAGGTTTTTCCTGCCCCAAACTTCACTATATTTGTCGAAAAGATTAACACTTCCTGAATACATCAAAACATTCGAGGAAATCACTTCCGAACTTCTCTTTTGTTATAAGAGATTGTAGTGTGCTTTAATGTTACTGAAAGAACTGCCAACCATTTGGTTGCAGGAGGGGATAACATCTCTGTTACAAAAGGGGTTGTTTCGAGAGTTGAACCTACACAATATGTACATGGTGCAACTCAGCTCTTGGCAATACAGATTGACGCTGCTATAAATCCAGGGAATAGTGGAGGCCCTGCAATTATGGACAACAAAGTTGCCGGTGTAGCTTTTCAAAACCTCTCAGGTGCAGAGAATATTGGGTTAGTTCTCTATCTGGTCTGTTCAGCCGTATGTGAGTATATTTATGTATTTGATGCCAGCACAACACATTCTCTATGTTACCGCCTTTGAAATATGGCACATATCTGGAATCTGCCCATGAAGATTAGTTTCCATGGTCGTCCTTCAAGTATGACATAACTGTGCCATCGTCACCCCAAAAACCAAGCCATCCTATTAGGAAACAACTTCATTCTTCTTGCTTCCTCTCTGCTCTGTATTCTTCTCCGTCCCCATCTCCTCAGCCCCCCATCTCGAGCGCCTCTTTCTCATCAACCTAAGCCACTTCCGAAGAAGGTTATATACATGTTATATATGCATTTGTATATATCCAAATGTGCTGTTATTTTGCTGGAAAGTTTTAAATCGTAGCCCTTGCACCAGGGTTGGCTTGGTTTTGGGGCCCCACTGTGGTGGGCATAAAATCGCCGTTGTTAAGGGGCAATGGAGTAGTACCTTTGAAGCTATAAAGTAATCATTGTTATTAAGGGAATTAAAGTTTACTATTCTACATAATGAGATGATCAAATCTACCCGGAAATATGCGGATCTAGTTGTTAAAGCAAACAGAGTAGTTCCTTCGGAGCTATAAAGTATTCAGTGTTAGTAACGGAATCAATGTTTAGTATTGTACATATGAGATGATTCAATCTACCTGGAAATATGCGAACCTTATAAGCAAGAAAAAACTAATTTCAACTTCGCAAGGATGATGGAAGAAGAAAAGGAGGAAGGTCATGTAGTTGCATGTGAGGCAGGGCAGTGGTTTGATGGCAATTCAAACAGTTGTGGGTCCAAATATTGGGAATGAGCTGTTATGTGCTTCTGAGTTGATTCATTGATAGCTTTGTACCAAACTTATAACTAAATGCTTAACTGTTGCATGAAACAGCATAAATAATGTACTTTAAGCTCAAGTTATGACTTTGCCGTTCCGTAGGTGTAGACCCACATGCATTACTTGGTTGTTGACATCGATGCCTCCTCTTTATGCATTACTCAAATGACCCAAACTCTTAGCCTTAAGATGGCACAGGTAACTTTCTTAGGTATTGGAGCTGAGTTAAGCTTATCTCTTGTGCAAAGGTCATGGCTCAGATAGACCTTTTGGAATCAGCAGACTAGTATTTGGTAGAAAGGTCGATGTTTTCCAATTCAAGTTTAAGTTAAGCCGTTTAAGGATTGGCCCAGAAATGTATATCATCCTTTAATGCCTCTCGTGCGTGGTTCTCACTACATGTGGAGGAAAAATCAAGGTGCAGCGAGTACATAGACATCTTTCCCATGAGAGATTCACCTTTTGTCCTGGAAACTCGTCTGACCCAGTCAACAAAGGAAGTTTCTGTACGCCTGTAGTTTTAGTGCACCATCAAAAAATTTCCTTCAATGCTTACATTTAAACTGGCAATATTCCCCTAGTATTGTCAGAACTGAACGTTTTCAATAGTTGAATAGTGTCTTTAGGCTAGGCCTATTGCCAAAGCAGTTATGGCTTTTTCCAGAGCAATGTATAGCAAACTGAATCTGGGGGGACAAATACCTAGAGCTAACATTACTTTGGCAGACGCTGTCACAGATTTGGCACTAGGACTAGTCTTTTCTTAAGGTGAAAATTACCCATAATGTGCAGTTCTATAAGAATTATGGGTGCAGGATTTGTTGGCTTGGAGGAGGCTGTTACCTGTTGGTCATATGGCAAATGACACTGAATGAAGTTGTTTTTCCATTCTCTAGAAGTTCATTTGGTCATGCTGTCCTCTCTAAATGGGTACTTTCATAGTATTGAATTGAACAGAGAGAATATCATCCAGGTTGATTATTAATCTCCTCGGAAGAATCTCTCAAATCTGAACCTTTGCCCCTACATTAGTGTCACTTGCGACTGGTATTGGGTCATCATCAAGAGTTGGATTGCAATTACTTTCTTTTGTCGACCACACATGCCAAATTGTTGGACTTTATTTGTCATGCCCCTGACCTGGAGACAAACCTTCACATACTACTTCAAAATATTCCTGCTTACGGGAGTTATAATTCCCAAAACATTTTACAAAAATGTAACCTTAGACGTAATAAAGCTCTAAAACATACCCGAAAGCTAAGCATTGACATTAACCATCAATGTCTAGTAACTGCAGCGGAAATTTGATAACAAATAATCAATTCCAACACGAGGGTTCCCAAAACTATTTAATAAAAAAATATGGCAAAGTTCTTGTTCTCAAGCCATTAAAGGGTCTTAAATTAACGTAAAACTCCTATCTCATGCATATGGCTATTAGCTCCTCGTAGTTGTCTCAACTTTATTACCTGATGATGGGAGGGGGAGGGTGGAGGGGAGGGGTGTACTTGCATAAAGCTCAGCAATGATAGCAGCCACCCACCCATGGAGTAAAACGTAAGTATTCAGTAACATATAGCTGAGTCAAAACGAAACATATCAAATCAAAATTGTAAAGGCGATAAATAATCTTACCACGAAAAGTGTTCTCATTTGGATATATTGACCCAACAAAAACCAAATCAAAGTCAAAGGACATATTCTAATTATTGAAGTAATAAGAAAATTCGATAGAAGCACATAATACGAGTGTAAAGCATGTTAACTGAATCACATGAAGGTTCTAAATTCAAGGTTCACATACAAAGTAGCAATTGCCATGTCATATCATGGCATCACATTAACCTAACGACGTGTAGGTTCTAAATAGAGGTTCAATTCAAAGGGTTCCAATGGGCATCAAAGTATCTCAAATACATAGAAGTGACAAAGCATCAAAACTTTGCATTTCGAATAGGATAATTTAGAGATTTTAAAAAAATACTCGAATCTAGACCTAAATCGAAGAGGGCGAGAAGACGAGTTCAAAGGAAGTTGGTTCGCTTGAATTTGAGTTCGTATGATCACAGAATTATGGGCAAAAAAGTTAATAAAGCACGTGCACATCTAAAAAAGTGACATGGCACGTCTACTAAAATTTTGAACGCCAAAATGTGCTGAAATGATGGGACACGTGCTCATATTGGAAGGAAGGTGGAAGAACTGTCAACAGACGGGAGAAAAAAAAAATGCTAGAGGCGGCTGTTTCATCGAGTTGTACACTGGATAAAAGAAGTTCTTATGGACTTCACGTCAAGGCACATTGCTCGATGGAATGCTTGCTCTGAGCATCTCTTACGGAACATCTTGCTGAATAGGGAAAAAGCAGTAAGGGACGAATTTATCAACAAACTGACAGTAGGTAAAAAGAAAGGATTGGGCAATTACATTATCATGCCCCATGAAGCAGTAGAGTGAGCAATGATCAAAGCAATTATAATCGCAAACGAATTATCGTAAATGCGGCATAGCAAATTCTCACAAGAATCATGAGTGTAACCCTTACCTCAAAGTACGCAACAACCTTTGCAAAGTTGAATATGCCTCCAAAAAGAAAGAAATTCAAAACCAAAATAATAAAATCAGTCCACTTATATTATAACCTATAAAAGCAAATATCTAGGTTGATTAAAATCCTCTTCATCAACAAAGTGGGTTTAGGATTACTTACATATTATGGTAGAAAGTTGAAACCTTCGAGCCCTAGGTTTCTCCTCCTAAATTTCTGCAAGCCATAACTGAAGGGTCGATAAAATAGGTTTTTGACTAGCCCTTATTTCTCTAAATTTGGTTAATAAGCTAAAAGACATCTAAAGATATATCATTTATTCAAAAGTACCCCAAAAGGTTAATAAAATTTACGACGATAACCTGTTTTTACTACATAAATACAATGATTATTTGGGGTCTTAAAATATTTAATTCAAGTCTAAACTAGGTCCAACACATTTCTGAATATAGAAACTTAACTACATGCAGTTATACACTCTTAATATTTCTGAAATACTCCCGATCTTTATGTATATTGTTAAAATGCTTATGTATTTGTTGTAGAGATGTCGTATTCACTTATTTATTTACAATATGTAACGTACCCCCGCCGTACCAATATACTAGATTCTTCAGTCTGCAGCCATGCGTCATTGCTTAGTTTCAGGATTTGCCTGGGAAGGCCTCAAATGTCCCTGGATTTCGCAATCTGTGCTCCCAAGATGGGACCTCGTTGGGAGCGCGACCATGGTAGGTTGGGAGATCGATCAACGAGTAGAGGCGGATTCTTTTGTCACTGGATGTATCTCTTTTCACTTTTTTATGGTCGTCGTCTTGGAGACTAGTGTTTCTAACAGGACGACGAAACTGATCCCGAAGCTATCTGATATTGCGGAAAGAAATGTGTCTTATGGAGCAAAGGGGACCGGCGCATACGTGGGAGTTGGTTTCTCTATCCTGACAGTCTTTAAAAAGTTGGCCACATAAGCAATACTTCTTTTTTGCTAGCTGTTGCCAGCTTTTTGGCACCTTTTTTTAACCGTTTAATTTTCTAAAAAAAAGAGTATTATGTAAAACGAGTTTCATATAGTATGGATAGTTTATATATACATGAAGTTAATACTTTACTTGCATACAACTAGTTTTGAACCATTGACTACTAATCTAAAATAGATTATAGCACTTATAAGTAAAATCTGAAACTCTTAAAAAAAGGGTTTAAAGTAAACTCTTACAGGGCCAGCTCAAGAATAGTGAAGCTCTCATAGCGCAAGTAGTATTACACACATCATCCACGGACCATATACCACAAAAGTCCAAAGAATTGGACCAAAAGCTAATCAGATAGCAATACTACCAAATTGGTGTAATACTAAAAAATGACCGTTATGTGCCCAGGTCCAAAATTCATGACATATACCATGTTGTCTAAACCAAATTTCAGTGTGTTCAAAAGCCTTCTAAGTTCCAACAGCTGAAGTGCTCCAGTTATGGCTTTTCTTGCTTACCCTAATCTCTGAGGCTCATAAAGCACGTTCCAGCAGATCTTCTCTCCAGGTCTTGGCAAGAAGGTAAATCTGCAAGGCAAGGAGAGCTCTACAAATCTTTGTACATTTCCAACCGGTCTACTACTATATCTGCAACTTAACTAAACCATTTAAAGATCAATCAAGGAATCACAATAGCACTACAACAATCAAAAGCCTGGTTTAATCAGAGGAAAATTAAGATGTCCATGCACGGTGGGTCACCACCAACTGGAGCACATAACAATGTGGAAAGTGAAATTTTAAGTTAATTCAAATGGCAATAATGACTTAAAATCCAAACCAACCAGGAACTATACCCTCAGAAACTCTTCAAAAAAGGGAAAAAAAAAAAAAAATTCACTGGCCATGCACAAACAATTCACATGCGCCCAGATGTCTTCTAGACCAAAGTGCAATTTATTCTGTCCTCAATCTCGCCAGTAAACACCTTTTTTCGAATCTCATTGGGCAATATAGCTCGCTACTGTGTAGTCTTTTGCAGTGACTTTTACTTAACCATGAAGCGTAATATATTCCCAATCACACCTTCTACCTAATTTCGAAAAGCAAAAGCTAGCAAAGAGATGCAAATGCATTATGCTGAAATAATCACACCTTCAGGGAGTGATTTTAGGAGTTTAGGATGGAAACTTCAGAGTCTTTTAAAAGTATTCTTCTAACGTTTGGCCCGTGCAATTGCACAGGATTATACAACTAAGTTATCTAGATGCAAAGATATTAAAGGCATAATTAAAAAGAATAGTACAGAAAGTTTCACTACAGTTTTGAATCGCAAAATGCAAATTCAAACAATCATGCCTAATTACATTTGTCTATTGAAGAAGTGAATGTGCATCCAATGAAAAAATGAGGGCGCTAAGTTGAATGAGGCATCGTGCCGTATGATCTAGTATTTGCAGTAAGCAAAATCTTGTCTTGAAATAGAGTTTCGGCATTTAAACTGCCTGCCCAAGTACCCCACCTCATTGTCTACTCGTAAGATTGCCTATCTTACTCCAATCTAGTAAATGGCCACTTGGATCATAATGACCCTTCAACTATGACCATTACTGCATCAGTTGAGAGGTAACAGATGGGTCAGATCAGCTAAATTTTTCTTTAATGTGCATCTCTGTGGTGCTAGAGAGACAATCTTAACCAGATTAAATAGATTCTCACACCAACATAAAAACTTCAAATGCATAATCCAGTTCAAAGGGCCTTTATATACCTGACATAGGGCCATGATTAAGTACATAGGTCGTATGTTTGACAGTGATAACAAAAGAAAAAAGGCACATAATGTGTCTTGATCTAATGTAATCAACTGACCAATACGTCTTGATCTAAACCTGTCCACACCAAACATTGGTCTATGCTCTTTTCAGGTAACATACGCTAATGCCAAGAGTCGTAGTAAGCACATCCAGCTTTATTGATCAACATCCGTGAGAGCTACAGAGAAAGAGATAGATATCAAGTACGCAACTATCCTGTCCCACCCGTCCCTCTCCCTGGCACCAGTAATAGACAAACCTTCCCACACCACCGAATACACATCATGAGCCATGATCTACAATCCAACCGCACTCTGTAAAATGACGCCCCTACTAAGCAATGATCCAAAATAGCCTTAGCCACTTTAATTAACATAATATCTAGAAAGGTACCTTCAAACTCACGGCTTCTTTATTTGCATCCTCCATTGCATTTCTCATATATCATATAATGTATGAATAGCAAATACGGATGGACAAAGAAGAATAAATTAAAACATCTACATTTAAGGAAAAAGGTTCACTTCCCCCACACTACCATTACCTAAAACTCCAGGAAAAAGGAACAAAGAAAAAGAAATTGAACGCAGAAGGAAGGGCTAGGCCAAGCCCCCTTGATTGTGTTTTGGAGAGGTCGGTTTTCCATTGGATTGGGTTATTCGAACTATTATAGCACAGGCCGAGACTGCAACACCTACAGCGGAAACCTAAACCACCATGAACCATGACCTCCTTTAGCCAAAAAATCTCAAAACACATGCAAAAGAAAGGAGAGATTATACCCAAGACTTGAGTATGTCCTCTCATCTTGTTGCATTTCATCAAAAAAGTTCATGCTCAACACAAACAGATGAAGGTTAACGCAATTGAGTGTTCTGAACTACGCCAAAATCAAATTTAAGATTAGGAACCAAAGAGCATTGTTCATAGTAAGAAAGGAATCACTGTCAATAAGCTTTCAAGATATCATGCAGGGATGCCTAGAAGCTAGAATCATATTCTCTTTCTTAGCTATCCCCTTCTCCACATTCGTACCATAAGCACATTCTAAAAAATCAAACTACAGAACTGATTACAATCAAAGATAAATGCAGGTCTATAGATGAAAAATCAAAAAGCTTTCACCTGTGTCATTAGAGCTATAGCTAACTCCCGGCATGTGGCCTTCCCCATCAGCGTTATTGGTGCAACCTGAAACCAAGAAATGCTAGAAATCATACGGAAAGCAAGACTATTCAAACATCTCTGGCAATTCTATCCGAAACTACAAAACTTAGATAACACTATAACTTTAGGAGATCTAATCTCCTGTTGTTCCTAAATAGCTCAGTTGATAGCTCGATTAAGTCTGCCAGAGGACGACCCGAGTGGCAATTCTGGCGAATCTGGACCTTTGACATTATAGTAGTTTTCGTCTGAATTGGAGAAACTGAAGTTGGTCTGCGTTTTCGTTAGTCCTTGGTTTAGGAGTGAATCAGGAATTGATAAATGAAGAAAGAGGAACTTGAGTTCGAATCTTAATAACTGAAAAACAGACAAAAATAAGAGAAATGGATGAATAGATATGAAGGTGCCTTTATTTGAAATCAGGGATGAATGGTGGGGTTTAAGGGGGTTTTACGTCCAAATCTCTATGTTTAACTCCTAATGTGTAGCCTATTACTTGTGAACCCTCTTATTAGGCTGCTTAGATTAGAAAACCAAGACTTAAAATGAAGATATATATGTCAGCAAAATTTCAAAGTGAAAATCCACTAAATAATAACTAAAAAATAATGATGGGCCATCGATATTATAGCTGCAAAACACTTCATAGTTATATGATGGTTAAAAAATTCGAAATTCTAAAAACTCACCACGTTGAAAGGAAGCTATGTGATGCAGAATTTGATTTTGGTTAGGCTTTATTTACAGGACTTTTCTTTCTTTATGAAAAGAATTAAGCATGAGAAGATTGTCTTGTTTAGAGTTTCAATTTTGAGCTTTAAGAGACTCCTTTGAATTTTGAAGTGAGCATACGTCTAATAAATGAAACTTTAAGGTTTGGTTAACCATTTTAATTGTAGCTTCACTGGAGCTCTTAAGTTTTAAATTTTTGAGATACAATTAATAGTCGAACTTTTCAAATCTTGACATTGCTAAACTTATTTATGAAGGGGTGGATTCAGAAGTGATTGATTTAGTTTTTCTAGAAAGATCCAACCAAAAGAAAAAAAAAACCACAAGATTGTTTTGGTGGGAAGCTCTCTTGTTCACCCTCAAGAATTATCACATTTGCTACAATACATAATTCCTACACTTTTACGAAGTATATGATATAATGTGATTTTTGTCAGGCTTTAAGTTAGGAGACTTTTCTTTCTTATATGTAAAGAATTGAGAATGAGAAGTTTGTCTTGTTTAGAGTTTCAGTAAGAGCCTTAGGTGGCTTCTTTTAATTTTGAACCGAGCATTTGTGTAAACCCCAAATGCTACGGTCCGCATACATTCTTAAACCAAAATTTAATCACTCCCTTAACATAACCATCAAAATGGTAGAGTAGAGCATAACATACTGTAACATAATCATCCAAATCGGAAGTAGTTAAACCCAAACTGAATCCAAACTTAATTATAATCATTTAAATTAACCATCTGAACCCAAAGTTGATAATAAATAAAGTAACTAATGCTTCGTCTAAAGAAATTCCATACTAAAAAATTTAACTGTGAACATCAAAATAACTCCATAACTGTACTAATATCTCACCTTTCGTGCTAATCTTGGCCTAGGATGGGTAAGAAGCAAAAAGCAAAAGGGTGAGCAGGAATTGCCTAGTAAGATTTTACACACAAGAGGGCTAAAAGCGATACAAATTTGAGTTAGCACAAAGAGCTGGTCAATAGGATTTTAGATGATTCAATCAGATCCCATCAACGAATGACAAAAATGACCAATAATCCAAATAACAAATACTCCCTCCGTCCCACGTAATTCGACCACTTTTTTTGCACACAAATTAAGGATTTAGGTCATATATTGTGTGTTTCCCATTCTACCCTTTAGAAAGAGGTGAGAAGAAAGTGGGCCAGGAGAGAGAAAATGAGTCAGATGTGTGTTAAATGTGGAGAGAGAAATATAATAAAAGAGTCTAAGAAGGTGGGCCAAGAGAGAAAAAATGAGTTGGTGGAGAGTTAAATGTGGAGAGAGAAATAGAATAAAAGAATACAAAAAGGGTAAATATGTAAAAATACTTACAGAATCTTTCTTAATTTAGAAGTGATCAATTTTTGTGGGATGACCCAAAAGGAAAATATGATCAATTTATTTGAGACAGAGGGAGTTCAATTTTTCAAATGGGCTAATTACACCTATGTCCCTGAGGTTTGGGGGTAATTACACGCGAGGACACAAAGTTTCAAAATGTAACACTCGTGTCCATTGACAAACGGAATACAAAAATACTTAATGGTTCTGACAAAAAGACCAAGTTGCCCCTAAATAAAAGTTGAAACCCTGATTTGCCCCTGGGATCACATGAAACCCTAATTTTCATTGTCTTCCCCCCCCACCCCTCCCCACCCCATCTGCATCCCCCTCGCCCTTCCCCGTCACCCACCCACCCCGCCTGCTTCCCTTCCCCGCGCCGCACCCCGCCTGCTCCCCTTCCCCGTCGCTGCACCCCGCCTGCTCCCCTTCCCCGGCGCCGCACCCCGCCTGCCTCCCCTTCCCCGGCGCCGCACCCCGCCTGCCTCCCTTTCCCCTGCGCCGCACCCCGCATGCCTCCTCCTTCCTCGTCACCCCGTCACCGCCCACCCCTTCTACCTCCCCTTCCTCGTCACTGCTCACCCCAAGCCACCGCGTGTAATCTCCTGCCGGCGTCGAAACCTATCGCTGGCGTGGTGGGGTGGTGTGGACAGGGATTATCGGCGGCGAGGGGCCGGGGAAGGAGGGACTGCCGACGGCGGGGGCGGGGGAGGGAGGCGACGGCCAACGGCGGGGGCGGGGGAGGGAGGCCACGGCCGGCAGGGACTTCAGATTCACCGGCAATGGGAGAGACATAAAACCCTAATTTGCAAATTAGGGTTTCAAGAAAATCCTAATTTGCAAATTAGGGTTTCAAGAAAATCCTAATTTGCAAATTAGGGTTTCAAGAATATCCTAATTTGCAAATTAGGGTTTCAAGAATATCCTAATTTGCAAATTAGGGTTTCAAGAATATCCTAATTTGCAAATTAGGGTTTCAAGAATATCCTAATTTGCAAATTAGGGTTTCAAGAATATCCTAAAACTAAAACTGATAAATAAATCATATATAATAATAAACAGATATTTTTCAATATATACAGTACAAGGGGTAGTATCGTCATTTTAAAAATACATATTGATGACATCATACAAAAAGTACAATTTTTGGATGGAACCCTAACGGATGGACACGGCTGATACATTTTAAAAGTGTTTGGTCACGGAATGTTACATTTTGAAACTCGTTGTCCTTGACTGTAATTATACCCTAACCTCAGGGATATAAGTGTAATTTGCCCTTTTCAAATCTAGTGGGTGTCCCATATACAATTGTTTTTTATTAAGCATCACAAAATCGTGGTTACACCATGTCAAATATCGTCACTGGCGCGTTAAGTCACTATTTTTAAAAGTGACTTTCACATTCAAATATCACTCGTATATTTGTAATTCGACAAATATATTAAATATTCATTCGAAGTCCAAAAATAGTTATTGTAGACTCAAACTGAAGAGAACAATAAGACCAACCCAACAAAATAAAAATCAACTTAATCAGAGGTTACATGAGTAAGATATTGTTGAAAGAAGAAGTTTCAAGTGAAAATTAGAGCATGAAAGTTTGTGCACCACAGAATTTGACACATGGCAGGCTAGCCAACATGAAAACCAACGTTGGAAGTCTTGAACAAATACGCCATGTGTTAAAAGTGTACTTTAGAATAATAGAACATGCATACATGGCATGGTTATCAATAGGGTTGCAAAATAACCGAGTTGTTCATGAACTGCTCGTGGTTCGTTCTCCAAAGAACTCGTTCATGTTCGTTTGTATAATATACGAACCGAACATGAACATAATATTAGAGCTCGTTTATTAACGAGCCGAGCATTAATATTCCAAAGTATTCACAAATGTGTTCGTTTACAGCTCGTCTGGATAATAACTTAATCATAATATGTTCCAAACCCAAAAGTCATATAACATAATTATAGTATAAATTAATTTAAACTTGGAAGCCCTAAAATCAGTTAGATAATTGGATCAAGTAAGGAGTAATTTTGGTTTGGAAATAATTATTTTGAACGAGAACACGAGTTTTCAAGTTCGAGTTCAGTTCGTATAAATAAACGAACGAACTTGAGACGAACACGAGTTTTGTGAAACGAACCGCGAACGATTCAAACAAAATTTTGAAGATTAAACGAACACGAACACGAACAAAGCCTGAAACTATACAAACGAGTTTGAACATACTTCTGTTCAGCTCGAACTCGGTTCGTATACAGCCCTAGTTATCATTGAAGGACAAACGATGGCCATATTTGCAATTTATTACAGAAGCAAAACAAAAATAAATATGAGAACCGATGGACAAATCGGTTGTGTATAATTTCAACTGAAAAACAAAGCAAAAGGAAATTTGATAATTGGGTAAAAACGAATTGAAACGAATTTGTGAGGAAGTCCAATCAAATTGCAGATCCATCATAACCTTATGCTTGAAAACCCAAAAGTCTTTAGTTAAGCCTTTTTCTTTTCTTTTTTTTTATTTTTTTTCCCTTCTCCTTTGCCTTCCAAAGATATACAAACTTTTATGTTTTCGTCCTCCTTATATAGTTGCTAATCTAATCATTATGTAAGTTGAAGTCTTAACTGGTAATGCATTTATGATAAGGTAATTAGTAATTACAATATAACTTAAGTCCTAGTCCAAATCACAATCTTTTTATTACCAATCTAGTTACATTAGGTACTAACTAATATCAAATGCTAAATTAAGTACTTCCAAACAAATTCTCTAAGGCCAACTACTTAATCCAAAGTCACAATACTTTCCTAGTTAGTTGTTACTTAAGTAAGATTAACAATGTAACAATTGTATTCGAATAAAAATGTGGGTGCTACAAATAATTTCGTCCCCATTATTGAACTTACCTTAATCTTTATGAAATCTGAAAGTAATACATGTACTTGAAATAGCTTCTTGCCTTACAACGTGAGTCGTTACAGTCCTCCAACCTTAAATGAAATTTCGTTTTCAGAATATTAATGACCTAGCTAGCAAATGAAACGCACTGAGCTAAATTACTCCACTCAAAATTCAAATAATTGGAAACTAATGAAATCAATATCTAGTCCACCACACTTTCGCTACGCCACTATAAAGATACGACGAATCATACTTTATGCACAATCAACTCCATATTAACATGCTTAACTTCAAGGCTAAGGTGTATCAAAGTACTAAGCAATTTTCATGTCACACATGACTTGTACTCTACACATGACTTGTACTCTACAGGATGCAAACCTTGAGATCTAACTCCCATTGCCATCACTTCCCCAATCTTATACTAACATCTAGGTGATTCAAATCCACGCCTATACAAAATCGCGAATGAAACATTCTCTGTACTTTCCTAATGACAGTTGTTACAGGCAAACTCAAACAAGAGCATATGCTCATCCCAATTACCATGAAAGTCCCAGGAATAAACAAGTAATAGATCGTATAATGGTTAAATAATACAAGCTGACCATGTGAACCATCAACTCGCTTTCCTAACTCCAAGCTCCGCAATTTAGCTACCGAGGCTAACTAGTAACTAAAGTTGCTAAGTTACCAACATGCTTTCGGCCTAATGCATCCCGCCACCCCATTAGCTTTACAGATACGAAAATACTTAATTAAATCACTAACTCCAAGTTTCAGAAACATAAATCTATGTCCACAAACATCTTAATACTTCAAACACATATTCACTGACATCAACATCAAACTCAATTTTCCTATAAGGTCAAGGCTACCCCAGTCTTCGGAAAAAATGTCCAAAAAGTCACACACCGAAGAACATTTTCTATTTTAACCTCTGGTGCACGAGTTTCATTACTATGAGCTAAATAACAACTACAACCTATCCTAAGAAGACATTTGGCTTGGAGAGACGAATTCAAACGTGGTAGGGTACCAATTTAGCTCCCTCGGTCATTAACTGGGGCCAATTTGCAATAAAAAATAAAACCTCTCTGCTAAAGCAATCTATTGTGGAATGATTGAAAGACAACCAATCCACAACCAAAATCACATCAAAGTCTTCCATATCCAGCAGAATTAAGCCAACTGTTAAATCTCTATCTTCGACACTAATAGACCAAGAATTATAACCCTTAGAGGCCACCACAGAGTTATTTGTAGGGTATCAACATCTAGTTCTGGTTCTTAAGTCTGTACATCTACCAATCAAATGCTTACAAAAGGATATCGAAAGTAATGAATGTGTAGCACTAAGATCTAGAAATGCAAATGCCTTGTTTGGACAAATCTCGACAATACCTCTCAGGCCGTCAGCTACTGTCTCATGAGTCGTCATAGAAAAAACTCTAGCATGTCCTTCGTGTGTTCTTCGCTCACCAGTTTCCTGCTTATTCCACCTCGGATTACGTGGGGGCTTTATGTAATCTGTGGCCATATGCCCCACTACCTCACAACTATAACACATTCTCGTCCCTTTATGGCGAGGCGAGTTCCCTTGATTTTTCCTACTAGTAGAACAATTCATTGTAATGTTTTGAGTCCGTTGCCTCTATCCCAGTTGATCCTTTCTCTTGGCATGTGATGGTGTTCTCTCATTCCGAAGTTGAGTTCATCACGGTACCTCTTCTTTTTCTCCTCCTCTCATATGCGCAGCTGCTCCTCACCAGATGTCGAGCTCTGACAGCAGCCAGAGCATAAATTGGGTTATCCATAGTTACTTGTCAAAAAGAAAAAGGTTAGGGTATACATGATAGACATCTGCCGCCTTATCTCAAATCGCAATCCATCCTGAAACTTGCGTGTGCGATCTTTCTCATCATGGATAATTTGCTCTTCAAACCTTAAAACTTTAGCAACCTGCTCCCCATACTTTTTGGCAGTTTCATTAGGATGTTGAGTTGTCCTCATGAAATCACTGTCCACATCCTCCTTCACACTTGGGAGAAAATACTTCGTGAAGAGTAGGTCCTGTAATCCCCGCCATGTGAGATCAGCTTTCTATTCCTCCGTCATCATCGTCGACGTTATCTTCCACCGCTGGTCCGTCTCTAGAGTCAACTCGAACACTACTAGCTTCACCTTTTACTAGTCTGTGCACCCCATCCCGACAAATATTTCATCTAAATCATTGATCCAAGTGTTTGCAGCCACAGGATCTTAAGCTTCATCAAACTTATTTGGCCGCTAACTCGTGACCTGCTTCAAGGTCGCTGCATTAGCTGCGACTTGAGTAGCACCGGGTTCTGGGCAATTTCCTCCTTGTCCTGGGACTCTAGGACGTCCTCCTAATCAATATTAAAAACATACATAAGTCCAAAGCTTACCAAAATAACTTGGTATGAATAGTCCTAACGAGTACGGAAGCTATAGACTAACATGTCTTAGGCTAGTTTTAAGAATCTAAAGAATCTTCAGCCTAGGCTCGTACACCAAACTATAACCCCCAAACCCGAGGTCCTCACACGTCCTTAAACCAAAATTATATCATGTCCTTATTGTGACCATCACAATGGTATAGCAGAGCATTTAAAATGCCGTATCATAATCATCCAAATTGCAATTACTTAAATCCAAACTTAATTACAATGCTTTCAGATTAATGACTTGAATCCAAAGTCAATAATAAATAAAGTAACTAATAATTTGTCTAAAGAAAATTCATTACGTTTAATCCCAACTACAAACAATAAAAGAAATCCACAATTGTATTAACATCTCACCCTTAATGCTAATCTTCACCTGGGTGGGGAAAGAAAAGAAAAGTAAAGGGGTGAGCAAGAATTAGCTGGTAAGAGATTTTACGCACAGAGGGTAAAAAACAGATACATATATGAGTTATTAAATAAAGCCTATAATAGGAATTTATATAACTCAATCAAGTTTTACAAATGAATGACAAAATTGGTTACATACACAATTGCGTATTATTAAGCATCATAAAATCATGGTTACAACATGTCGAATATCGTTGACGCGTCACATATTAGTTATGGTTGTTTAAAAGCTATGAAGCACGGACACGGATACGGGTGCGGATACGTTGATACGACATTTAAAAAAAAAGGATACGTGTGCTGCTAGGATACGGCATTTTTTTAATAATTTTAAATAATTAATATTTGCTTTTAAAATTTTAAATAATTAATATTTACATTTGAAATACATATGTTTAATGAGCTCTTGTACAAATATATAAAAATTATGGGTCATTAGTTTACTCATTAAAGACCAATTCCATATAGCTGCACACGTGGCCTTTACCAAGTGACAAAGCCCCCACAAGCAAAGATCAGTGAAGATTGAGCCAGATCAGTGAAGATAAAAAGTCTCTGGTAACTTGAATAATAAAAAAGGAAGTCTCTTGTGAAGGGAGAGAGTCAGAGAAGAGTCGTTGCCGCCGTGTTCACCGTCGCTGGAGTTCTTCTTCTCTTTTTTTTTGGAATCTGCCGAAAAGGTAGGAGCAGCACTTGGCGCTGCCTCCGGTTGGTGGTTGTTGCTTCCTCTTCTCTCCTCCCTCAAACTCTTCGCCGGCGATCGCCGATGGTTGTCGGTGATCGCGGTGGTTAGTCGTGGCTGCTTTGTCTTCGCCACCGCTGCTCTCTCTCAGATTCTACCTCTACCTAATCTGTTGATTTAGGTTCTTTTAAGTAGATGTTTTAATGTTTTATTATTTATAATTTGACCACCAAAATTCATTTTTTATGTTTTGATCCTTGAAAAATCTTTTTAAATTTGTGTTTTCATCCATAAACATGCGATAGCACCCGATCCGTATCGGTGCCGCACCCGAGCCGCACCCCGTGCTGGTGCTTCACCCCTAGTACCGCACCTGTGCTTAATAGTTTAAAATTGACTTTAAAATTCAAATATCACCCACATTTTTGTGATCTATCATATGTTTGTTCGAAGTAAAAAATAGTCATCGTAGATTGAAGTTGAAGAGGACAAAAATACGATTTCAACGAAATAAATATCAGCTTAGTCGCATATTGGATAAGGTAGATATAGTAGAAAGAAGTTCATGGGTGAGAATGAAAGGCGCGAAACTTTATGCACCACAGGAGTTCAACACGTGGCAATATATCCAACATGAAAACCAACGTTGGAAGTCTTAAATGAGTACACCATGTGGAAAAAGTGTACTGTAGAATAATGCAACGTGCAGACATGGCATGGTATCATGGAAGGACATATGATGGCCATGATTACAATCATGCTGGACTACGAAAACAATCGTATAAAGAGATGAAAACCGATGGACAAATGGGTTGTTTAAGATTTCAAAGGCTATGAAGCACGGACACGAATACGGGTGTGGATATGATACGGCTGTGAATACGTCGATGTGACATTTTTGAAAAAAGTAGGATACGGCCAATTTTTTTATAAATCTAAATAATTAATAATTGCTTTTGGATGTATACATTTAATGAACTCTTGTACAAATATGAGTCATTTTGTCATCTAGTAATGTACGAACTAATTCAGAATATACAACTGCACACGTGGACTACCAAAAGACACAAGTGACAATGCCCTACAACACATGGAGTTGCTCCATGAAGACAGAAAGTAAGAGAGTGAACAACAAAAATAAGAAGTCTGGTGAAAAGGAAGACAGAGAGTCGGGGAGAAGCAAAAACACGAACGACATATCTGCTGGGTTGGCTATCCCCCGCCGTTGCCGCCCGTTCATTGTTGCCGGAGTTTTTCTTCTTCAACTACTACTTCTGCTCGTCTTTTTTTTTTTTGGGGTGGAGGCTTATCCTGAAAAGATATGAGAAGTTCGATGGCCATCAACGGCGCTGCCACTGATCAGTGGCAGCTGCTTCCTCCTCTCTCCTCTCAAATTCTTTGCCAGTGGTCGATGGAGTGATCGACTAAAAGGAAAGTCGCCCGGGGCTATTGGTTCAAACCCAATTCGTGAGCACATTACATAGCAGTGAACTGTCTTGCTAGCCCACCTAGTCAACTAGAATTAGTCTAGTGTTAAAAGGAACTCAGACGATAAAGAAAGAAAAAGGACATGTATTTGGTTGATAAAAGACTAGCTTGGAAAGCGGCTATAATATTGAATGCACTGGCCTCCTGGCCTACAAGCGCTCAAGACTGGTCAATTCTTTGGGGCTTATGGTTATTGGTTCTTTGTATTTGTGGGTGGTCAGTCGTGGCTACTTCGCCACCGCCGCTTCTCTCTCTAAGTCTCCCGTCTTTAAAGATCTGTCAATTTAGGGTTTTTAAGTTATTTACTATGTTAAATGGACTCGGTGTCGGTGCCTGGATCGGGTATGTGTCCGAGTGTCGGACTCGCCTATTTTTGAAATTCTAGGATACGTGGATACCGTCCAAAAGTTGGACACGGGTACGGGGACACGACTAAAATTTTTAAGATACATAAAATACTTTAAATGAGATTGAGTGTTAAATATTTTTTATTTACGGGTATATATAAATTTCACATAAATTATATATAATTACTGCCCAGAATAAATAGGTTCTTTCATTTTTAGTTGGACAATATACATTTTATTTTGATTTAGATATTTTTTGTACCTTTTTTATAAGTCAATGCCAAAAAGTTAGAAAAAAAAAGGAAAAGGAAAAAGAAGGGCAAAAGCAAGGCTGTCAAAAAACAGAGAAAAGACCCACGGGCAGAAGGTACTCTCTCTCTCTCTCCCCTTCTTCCTCTTCTTCTTCTTCTTCTTTTCTTCCTCTTCTTCTCTTCTTTCTCGGAGGTCGATGGCCATATCTTCTTCTCTTTTCTCTCTTCAAAGCATCAAAGATCTTCTTCTTCTCTCTCTTAAAAACCTTCACAGCTTCTTCTTTCTTCGATCCTTACCGTCGCTCTCTGGTCGGAATGTCGACGTGGCGTATCCGTCCGGCAGATGACGAATCCGACACGGATCCCGTACCCTTGTCGGCGTCAAGTCGTGTCGACACGCCCCTTCACCCCAAAGTGAAGGGTCCATGTAACATAGGTTATTTATGATTTGACCCCCAACACTCATTTTTTTATGTTTTTACCCTCGAAAATTCTTCAAAAATTTATGTTTCCACCCCATCAGTATCCGACACGCACCCAGTATTTAGAAAATTAAAAAATAAATCGTAAATATTGGACACACAGCCGACATGTACCCACGCTGCACTCGGTGCCGGTGCTTGAGGTAAACTGTCACACCTGTGCTACAGAGTTCAAAGGAAAACGAAGCAGAAATGGGGATTTGATAATTGGATAAAACGAATCAAAACAAACTTGGGAGAAAGTTCAATCGAATTGCGGATGGTTTAACAACGAATGAATAATAAGAGTGCATTAGATCCCTTACCTCAAATCAGAAAATTTAGCGTCAAAAATCTCCTCCTTATCCTAGATCCATCACTGCTTGAAAACGCAAAAACCTTTGGTTAAGCCTTTTTCTTTTTTTCCCCCTCCTCTTTTTCTTCAATAATATATGAAGACTTTTATGTTTTCCTCATTCCTTATATAGTTGCTATTGTAATCATAATATTACTTGAAGTCTTAAACGTTAATTCAATTATCATATGATTTAAAGCTCTCATTGATATTGTGATTTCAACATAACTTGAAGTCCTAGTCCAAGTCAAAAACCTACTTTAATGCCTAATCTAATATCATTAGTGACTAAGTAATGTCGAATGGTAAGTTCGTCACTAAAAAGTACTTCAGAACAAATTTTCTAATTCCACCACTTAATTCAATGTCACAATACTTTTCTAATTAGTGTTTACCCAAGCACCCTAAATAAAAAGAAAAACAATGTAACAATAGTATTTGAAAGAAAATCTGGGTGTTACAATTTGTCTAATAAAGGAAACGTTAAGGTTTGGCCAACCATTTTAATTGTAGCTTCATTGGAGCTCTTAAGTTTTCAAATTTTTATGGCACGGTTAATAGACAAAGTTTTCAAATGTCGACAAACATTGTTAAACTCATTTAAGAGGGGGTGGATTGAGAAGTGATTAAGTCTTAGTTCTTTTGGAAAATCCAAAGGAGTATAAGGAGAAACACAGAATGACACATAGGATTCTTCTGGATGGAAGCTCTCTTGTTCACCCTCGGGAATTCCTAAATTTTCTTAGAATACCTAATATCAGTATTTATGTATTCAAGCCGCTCCCAGCTTGGATTTTTCTAGGTGCCTACGCTTCCCCGCTCCGGCTCCGTGCAACTAAAGTACATAGTTATGTACTCACCTTTAACCAACGGGAATAATATTAGGTATTGCCTTTTCAGTTTTTAAAATTTCCGACTTTTTTGATATCATCTTATTAAGTAGATGGATAAAATATCCAGTTCTCGTAATTCTGCAGTCAGTAGTCCTAAAGGAGATACTTCTGTTACTCAGCTTGGAATTCTGCTTAATGTTTCTCTGATGTATTTGAATCTGCAGTTACATAATTCCCATCCCTGTGATAAAACATTTTATAACAGGGGTGGAAGAAAGTGGAAAGTATGTTGGATTCTGCTCTTTGGGTTTATCATGCCAACCTACTGAAAATGGACAACTTCGAGAGCACTTTGGTATGCGTCCTAACTTGTCTGGGGTGCTTGTTAGTAAAATCAACCCACTTTCTAATTCATATAGGGTCCTAAAAAAAGATGACATTGTCCTCAAATTCGATGGTGTGCCCATTGCAAATGATGGTACAGGTACTTCCTTTATCCTCTCATTCTCTGTTTTTACATACACTTTTCTTAGATGACAGCGTATGAGTGTACTTGGATTCAACCCACCCCCTCCTTCCCTGCAGGTAGATTTTGGATTTTCTTCTTTGCTCTCTCGTATTCTTAAATATGGAAAATGAAATATTTATGGCCCCTTATCTTCCCATCAACTGATATATTCCATCGATTACTCTACAGTTCCTTTTCGAAACAGAGAGCGGATAACATTTGATCATCTAGTTTCTATGAAGAAACCCAATGAAACTGCGGAAGTTAGAGTCCTGAGGGATGGTAAAGAGCATGATTTTACAGTCACCCTTCATCCAGTAAGTTATTGTTTTTTACCGTCACTCCCCCCTTTGATTATCGATCTAATGCATTGCTTGAACAATTTTATGTAAGAAGAAACAGACAAACAGAGAATAATATGTAAGAAAAAATGATAACTTGATGGAAATAGTATTCGACGGGTTCCAACCTCCAATTCTTGGAATAAGGTATATCCGGTGAAGTACTTGGTGAACAATGTATATGGAGACACTGTTTGGTCTCGATTCACTAGATATGTTGGATAGTTTGATGATTATCATATCATTGGTTGTTAAATGAATCTCATACTTCTAAATGTGTCAAATTGGTGCATCAGATATACATAACATGATTTTGTTGAAGAGGAATATGTGTAAAGAAGCTAGAAAAAGAGGCTATCGAAGATTCATTGGTTTCAGAAAGGAGAGTGCTTAATGCTCTTTAGCTAAAACTTTGCTCTAACAGCTCTACAATTTCTCTCACATCACATGCATCAAGAATCAGCATGACAAACGGGACTGAACATTCAAGTTAGTCACCAATGAACAAGCAGTCATTCCTGTACACAATACAGAGTCAGAAGTCAGAACCATGTGACGCTGAATATTACCCACAAATAAAGCATTTAAAAATCTTTTTCCATGCGAAGACCTTGTTTGCTCATCCAGCAAAGCACTGCACTTCATCTTTGTGGTTACCCCTCATGGCAGCACCATGAACCTCTTCAACTAGGGGTCAATCGACATTATAGGAGACAACGATAATTGAGGGTTGGCTTTTGATGAGTTGGATGTCTATGACTTCCCTCGCCAGCATCATACACAACTCAGTGACCAAACTTAGCAATGATCGAACCAGAATAATGATAGTTGTCCAACTATAGCCAGGTATCCTTGCCTTCCTCTGTCTTGTTATTACATATTGGTGCACCTCATCTGTCAGTTTAATCAATTTATACCAAGTACAAGACAAATCATGAGGTGGATGGAAAAACTATAGCCAAATCCCAAGTATGTTTGGAAGGCAGCAGAGTTCCAATCAAATATTCTTTGAAGGCCCCTACTTGTTTAGGAAGGCAGACATCTTTTTGTGCACTTTGTCCAGCCCATACCATACGAATCCTCTCATTTCAGCACTGATCTCTTTGAGTATAAGCTTTGACAAAACAAATATGGAACACCGGTATACCTGAAAACTGAGAAGGATGGCAAGCTGGATTCTGCCAGCATAAGAAAGGTGTCTACTTGTCCAACATTTTATCTTCTTCTATATCTTTTCAATAATATCTTAAAATCCCCAGGTCTATTTTTTGGTGGATATTAGGGGAAGCCCTAAGTAGGTTACTGGAAGCACCTCTTAGGGATTTCAATAAGATTGACCAACTCATCTGTTTGAGACCCGTTAAGTCCTGCAATGAAGATCAAGTTTTTTTGGAGGTTAGTTTGTGAACAAAGCAGTAGTGTTGCACTGCATGAGCCAATGTATAAATTGTGCTGGAAAGTTAAGAACTTCAAGAACACACATTAGAAATTTCCACCCCACAAACTCTTAAGCATTTTGAATATCCGTAACACATCTGGGAGTGTCATCATTGCTGTAGTAATATTTACGACTTCCTGCATCAGTAGTATATCTGCAATAATATTCCTTCCTGAAACAAAAGCAGCCTGCTTCTTCCCATCCCAATGAGCCGAGGCAAGACTTCTTGGAGTTCAGAACAGGTATTCTAGAGACACTTGTTAATGACATTGCAGCATGCTATTGGCCCCTGTGTCTTATTCCAAGATTCCTTCAGCATTTGCTGAAACATGGGGATGCATCCAAAAAGTGAACAATTTGAAAGGTTTAAGAAGGCCAGGGTTTGGACAAGTGATTGGTGAAGTAAAAGCATGGGTGTTCTAAATACCAGGAGGACTAAATTCTAATTCAGATTTGGAATGTGCTTCCATCCAAGCATCAAGTCGCCAAACCCTGTGAATTCTACTGAAGATTGTTTCTTTGCCATCCCTTTTGTTACACCAGTTTGTAAAAAAGCCACTTAAGCAGTTATAGGGTTCCAGAGTCTCTGTACTGTTAATGCCTAGTTCTCCCTGCTTTTCATTAGAATACCTTCATGGGTATGGTGAAGACAGGATAGATTTTTCTAAATTAGATTTGAATGAGAGCGAAGCTATTAGAATCCATATTTAGATTGATTCAGCTTGGAGTCTGTACTTCAACAGTTTGCTGGATGTATAAGATTGATTCATGTTGTACACACACATAAAAATTTTATGCCTACAGGCATATATTCAATTATGTACTGTCTTGCACTTGAAATTATAAGAACGATTCTTCTGCAGTTGCAGCCACTTGTTCCTGTACATCAGTTTGATACGCTTCCAAGTTATTTTATTTTTGCTGGTCTGGTCTTCATACCATTGACCCAACCATACCTTCATGAGTATGGTGAAGACTGGTACAATACTTCTCCCCGTCGATTGTGTGAACGAGCGCTGCGGGAACAGCCTAGTAAGGCCGGGGAGCAGCTTGTAATTTTATCACAGGTATAATTTTGGTTTTCCTCTTCCTCTGTTTCTTCATCACCTTGTCCTTGAACTGGTTGATATATATATATTGAGATGCTTTTATATTTGCAGATGGTGCGTGATATAGAATCTGCATCTAAGAATTTTTATATCTGATGATGGTGTTGTTTTTTATGCATTATGCCGTTATAATCACAATGGTTCTTTGACTTGTTTTGTGTTATCTTGTTTGGCTGGGTCACATTCTTATGCTCTGGTCTTCCTTTCTTCTGGTAATTTGTTCCCTACTCTTGGGTTCTTTCTGCAATCATTTTAAGCTATAGAACTTCTAAACTACTAGTAGTTCTAATTTGTTTGTGTCTTGGTCCAAGTCCTTATTGTTGAAGGATCCTGTCCTTCCTCGGTCTATCTGGCCTCAATTCTATCCTGGTGATACCTGGTTCTTCCTTCTTATGTACCCCTTCTGACTATCTGCGAATCTGCAACAAGCAATCCATTGATCTTATTATCACTGTGTTATGTAGCTTGAATACAAGTATCAAATGCACAAGGCAAATTTTGTAAGTCACCTAGTGGCTCAAAGGTATCATTTTTCCTTCATCCCGGCTCAATAATGATCCAAAGATTGCACTTCGCTACACCCTCTTTGCTACCACTGTAATGGATCATATTTGGAGATGTAGAAATAAAGTGATATTTCAAGAAGGAAAAATCGATGTAAATGAACTGGGATAACAAATTCTGCTGGCTTATGGAAGATATTGTGAGGCTGTACTTCCTGTTTCAACTCCATGTCTGTTTCCTGCTACTAAATACGACCCTCCCTTTCATTGGCACCGAGTCAATTTTGATGCTGCTGTTCGTGAATCAAGAACCGTCCAAGCTGCAATTGTTCGGGATCACTATGGTCGAATTATCTCTGCCCAAACCACATCAAGCGAAGCAATGGACCCTGAAGCTGCTGAAGTTCTAGCAGGCCTTTGTGCGATAAACTTGGCACTGAGAACCAATTGCACGCATGTTATTTTTGAAGGAGATGCGCAAGAAGTTGTTAACTGGCTTAACCACCATGATCAGATGCCCAACTGGAATTGTTCCTCCATCATTGCTGAAGCCAGGGAAAAACTAAAATTGCTCCACTGTTGGAATATTCTGAAAGTTAGTAGATTTGTAAATAGCTTAGCCCATAACTTAGCTAAATGGGCTGATGATTCCAACTCTTTTGGCTTGGTTCCTTCCTCATCCTTTAATACTCTTTTGTCTTTGGATGAAACTGTGAACCAAGAACCTGATCTTGTAATTACTTCCTTTTAATGCAATGACTTGTTTAGGAAAAAAAGAAGAAGAAAGAAACTAAAAATGATAGCAAGTAACCTGAAGTGTTGAGAACTGACTTCGCGAAGACAAGATAGGCCTTTGCTTACAGGCTTTTTCCATGTATTGCTTTATGACAACTTGTTTATGTTTTTTTTTTTTGGTTCCCCACAATACAAAATTGTCCACCGAAAATGTCATTAATAGTTTCATAATCTTTTTTTTTTTTTTGGTAGAATAGTTTCATAATCTGAAGTGGTGTTTCACATCTTATTTCAGGTATTGATGGATGATATCAATGCTGGCTACGAGCGCCTAGCTGAACTACAGGTACATGCATTTACTGTTCTCTTGTGGTTGTGCAGTAGTTCACTTATATTTGATGAGTTGACCTACTATGCCTTGTGGTTCTACCAATTACTCACGTACAGCATGCTCGAGATGAGTGGTGGAAATAGTAGACGAGGGTCTTATTTTTTCCTTCATTTTGATATTGGCCTCACTTGAAGTGATAGAACCAAACCTTATACCCTATGTCACTCTCTCTGTCTCTCTCCTCCTAATAATGAAACTGAAACTGTGATTGGCATATACTTTTACTGGAAAAACAATGTTGTGGATCCGGTGCTAATTGACTTCTGAAATCAGGTTTTGCAGTACTGACCGTGTTAAATATGTCTTTCGTAGTTACGTATAACCAAGTTTGTGCCTTTCAGTTTATTCTTGTTTTGTCTGGAAAATCTTAAGAATGTGTTAAGCAGGTAAAAAAGGTTAATGGCATGGAAGTTGAGAACTTAAAACACTTACGGCGGCTTGTGGACGACTGCAATGAAGAGACGTTAAGGTTTGATTTGGATGACGAGAGGGTCATTGTTTTGAACTACGGTGTGGCAAAAATAGCCACTTCTCAGATCTTAAAGCGGCATCGGATACCTTCGGCCTTGTCGGCTGACCTTATTAGCGAACAAATGGGCCTAGAAACTGAAAATGTATTGGCCTCTACTAACTGAGCGTTTCTCTTACTATTCAATTCATGTATTTTTCACTTCACATTCCAACTATTTCAACTGTGGTTCTCCGTTTTTTGTTTGGGTATTAACATTAATTTTAGTACAGAATACATCCAAATAACATTGTAAAATGCAATAATGGTGTTTGGGATTGATGTGGTGGGAGGAAACCATGCTTGGTACGTACTTGGGTTTTGGATTTTGGATTTCAGTTTTTGGAGTGATCGGTCGAGTTGGGGCAACACTGGGAGCAAAGATGGGGTAAAATGTGGATGGCGTGGGGGGTGAATCCCTGTATTGTCATCCCAAGTTAGGATCTCTATGTATTTCACAATGATGCCTTGGCACGAAGTGACAGACTTGGCAATCGATAAGAGAATCACCAGGCAAATATGATAGGGGTGGATATAGTCAAGTGACATGTAAAGAGGTTGCACAAATGACTCGTGTCAACATAAGGGAACATTCCAATGGTCAAACTTCCCTTCTTCCGATTTGGTGCGTGTGGTTTGTGTGATGGTGGTTCACGATGGTTGAGCGCGTGATCCAGAGTTATGATGGTGGTCAGGTTGTTTTTTTTTTTTTGATAACATCGAGAATTGCATAGATAAAGAGCTCAGTGATGAGCATATTACAGGAAAGAAAAGAATCATGACAGGCCATGATTTAACAAAGTAAAAAAAAAAAAAAAGAAGAAACAAAGCATATAAAAGGACCCCCATGTGTTGATTTATCATTGAACGTTTACAAAATTGGTGGGGTCAAGGGCAGGCATCACGTGATAGAAAAATAGTATCACTCCAGTATTGATGGACATCAATTCTGTCTTGACAAGCAAACTAAGCGAGGTCCGTAGCCTCCTTAAGCTGTGATTTACTGGCTCTGCAAATACTATAATAATGGAAAGTAGAGATTATATAGCAAAAGTCATAAAACATGGCTGCCACCGAGTCCATAACGTTTTCAGTGTCAGAAATCTGAGAAAGTAATAAGGAAGGTTCAGTATATACATTAATGTGAAGAAGGTTTTTTTAAAGGGCCCATTGTGATATAGTTAGTAAGCCTTTCGTAATTGCTGAATAAGAGTCCGATGCTAAGGAAGAAAATGCAGCGGAACCCCATCACTTATGCATTGCAGACGTACAGGTCATGCCTATGCCAGTTCTAAGGCTAGACTTGTTGTAGGAGATGGCTAGGAAGATAGATATAGAATTTCAAAGGTTATAAGAACAAAGAGGGATTTTGGGTTGTATGATGAGAGAGTATTTAGAATTATCAGATAGATACTTGGTTGTAGGTTTGGTTTTGCGGAGAGAGGTATTGTAGTTGATTATGCGTTCACCCAGAAGGATGATCCGTCTGATCGTATAATCTGGCTTATCGTTAGAGTTTCGAAAGATTTGTTGGTTCCCGTTCAACCACCGGAACCAGATGGTGGAAGTAATGAATGAATTGTAGTAAAGATGTTTGGTGGTGGGAGAAGTGTTGTTGAGCCAAGCAATAAGCCAGACTCTAAAGGAGGACCTAACAAGGTCAGTTTTAACGCCTAGAGGGCCGCCATACCAAACAGGCCGAACCTGAGGACAAAGAAAGAACAAGTGATCGATAGATTCCTCCTGTAAGTTACACATGGGACATAACGGTGAATCGATAATTTTGAGTTTATGTAGTTTTTCTCGGGTTGGTAGGCGGTTCCAAAGAATTTGCCAGAGGAGAAAGGTAATTTTATGAGGGATGGGAAGGGACCATAGGGTGTTCCAAATTGGGGGTTCGATAACATTCACACCTGAGCTTAGGCCTCGTGCCACTCGTTCATTGTGGGAGTTGGAATATAGAAGGTTATAGGCAGAGAGAACAGAGAAGTTGCCAGATCGAGTAGGTTTCCATAATTTTTGGTCAGCCAAAGGATGTTTGGAAAGGTAAATAGCGAGGATTTTGGTGGCTATGTGAGGCGGGAAGAGTTCCCTAACCAAAGCAGTATTCCATGAGTTTTGGGTGATAAGATCTTTCACCAAAGTAGGATGATTAGGTCGAAGATTTTGAATATCCAAAATGTGATCCAGATTCTCGCCCAGGCCTGGAATCCAATCATCAGACCAAATAGATATTTTGGACCCTGTACCTACTTGCCATCGGAGTCCATGATTTAAGACTTGGCGACCCGCAAGAATACTCCTCCAACCCCAAGAAAAGTTACCAATGGCAGGGCAGTCTTCGAAAACTTGGCGGATACAATACTTGCCGGTCAGGACTCTGGAAAGAAGGCAGTCCGGGTCCGTCAGAATTTTCCAACTTGATTTGGCTAGTAAAGCCAAGTTGAAGAGATGTGTGTCCTTAAAGCCAAGACCACCCCTTACTTTGGGGGCACAGAGGGAATGCCAATTGATCCAATGCATACCTTTTCGATTATCTTCCCCTGACCACCAGAAGTTGGAAATAACAGAGTTAATCTGTTTACAAACGTATTTAGGGAAAAGATATACCTGCATGTGGTATATAAGAAGAGCCGAGAGGGTCGATTGAATAAGAGTTGCACGTCCAGCTTTGTTGAGAAGGATACTTTTCCATCCAGCGCATTTTTTGCGAAGCTTTTCAATAAGCTGATGAAAAAATTCTTTCCGGTGTGTAACGATATCCAGCGTACCACCCAGATATTTGCCAAAGGAGTCCAAAATTTTGAAGCCTAAGTATTTGGAGACATGCTGATAGAGTATAAGGGTGGATGATGGACTTAAGGTGATGGCTGATTTTTTATGGTTGATCAATTGTCCTGAGGCTCCACAATAAATGTCTAAAAGCTTTTTGATAGCTTTGCAAGACATGGAGTTTAGCTCTGAAAAGATCAAGGTGTCATCAGCAAAAAATAAATGGTTGATTGGAGGGCTGCGAGGTCCTGCTTTTATGCCATTGATGACTCCATGTGACTTAGCTAAGTTCAATGCTGCAGATAGAGCTTCTGCACAGAGGATGAAGAGATATGGGGAAATCGGATCTCCCTGGCGTAACCCGCAAGTAGGTTTGAAAACTGATGAAGGCGATCCGTTCACTAAAATTTGGTAAGAGACTGATTTTTCTTGGAAGGCGTGTTGACTGCGAGGGTTTCTTGGGTGCAGCTAGCATGGTGTTGGGGCGTGGGTTGGATTGGTGGTTTTTGGGGTGATGTTAGTGAGGTGTGTTTTGAGTGGTGGTGATCGACAGTGAGGTGCACAGTTGTGGATGTCTTGATTGAGCCACAAATTGGTGGTGAATCTATTATAGGTGTTGGAGTCCTGCGGTGGCTTTGGCTCTCGAGTATATAGTCGGTGGTGGGGACGCCCGTTCTTGCTCTTGGACAGGGTTGGTCTTCAGGCACGTGGTGCGGTGGCAGGGTTGACTTTGATGGGTTGACTAGTGCATAAAAGGTGCAGCCGAGTGACGGCCGTTGGTTATCAAGTTATCATGTTTGTGTGTTTCCTGTTTTGGCTTCCTGTGTTTTTGGCTATTGTTGTCGTTCTCTCTTCTTTTGTGTGTCTCGTGTATGATTTTTTTTTCTTTTTTGGTTTATTTTGTTATGTTTTTTTGGTATTTCGAGATAAGGTTGTTGTCCTTGTTTATAGTTACTGTGTTGGTTCTGCGAAAGGTAGAGAGCCTGGTCCAGCATGCTTCCACCCTGGTGCAAGCATGCTGGAAGACCTGTTCCTGGATACGAGGACTGTGATGCTCCAACTCAAGTTTTTTCACCTAATCCTTTGCTTGCATCGAGCAATGAGGAACCCTTTGATACTTACAAGTTCAATAAGGCCTGAAAGTCATTAATCGTGTCCCATAATAAAACCTGACAACGACAAGTCAGAGGTTGCAGAACACCAACACGTTGTAAAGGCTGTGTTGCATGGAGTTAAGAACCAACTGTCTGTGAAAATTAATGGGATCAAAACTATAATAGAGGATGATGAACAACCTCATAACATCGAAGAAATTGCATGCATGGTCAATGAGAATGAGAATGATCAGGTGGTCGCAATTGGCAAGATGATGCAAGTGGGGCATTAAGTTTTATTTCCATCTTTTGCAATTAGGCAACCACCCATTGGACCTCAACTAGAAAACTTTAACCTTATTTCCTTACCACCTTTTAACACGGCCCAAACAATTTACCAACCAACACCCTCCAACATCCTCGGCAGTAAATCACTGGACAAAGTCGGCGCTGTGACTGAAGACAATACCTTGGATACCAACAAGACCCACGCCATGCCCCAACAATCCCTCGACGCATTGAACACCATAGACTTGCCAAAGAAATGGAGGCTTACTCGGAACTAAGATTTGATAGTTTGGAAAAAAAATCCGTAGTATAGAGAATCTGATGATGCCTTATGATCAAAGAAACTTAATCAATTCTTATAATGAATCCTCCAATCTGATTATCTTCCACACCATGGCTTAAATGCATAGGGACCTAATCCTAAACATACATGACAATTATGCAATGCCAATAACATTGGATTTTAGCAATCTTATACAGCAAGAATCTCTCGCAATTGTGCCACAGGATATACGACAACTGACTTTGGAGCCATCCACTTGATGTAGAAAAATTAAATTCAAGGCACCAAAGTTCGAAATATCCAGCTAAAAAGATGCATCAGAGGAATATGACAGTCTCTCAAGCTTGGGTAGCTCTAAATGTTAACTCGAGGACTCACAGACTGATGAAGAGGAGAGGCATCTGCGAAAAACAAAAAGCTAACCCGCCGGAATCACCGCAACATGCCTCAGGGTTTTTTTTGTACCATTTCCTTACTAATCTATACAGATCTAATTAGCTGGACTATCCATATTATTATGTACATTATTTTCCTCACAAACAGAGCACCGCGTCAAATTATGGAAGGTTCAACAAAAGGAAAGGAAAATGCACAGGGGATGAATGCAAAATAAAATAAAAGGAAGGGAAAAACAAAAACTGAACTAATAAATCAAGTAGACTTGCGACCATGAGACTAACATAAAGGGGAGGTCAAACCCACAAAGCTATCAATCAGATAAAGGGGAGGAAAAAATTGATTTGGGTGCTTTTCAATATTATGCGAG
>JAVXUO010000150.1:0-95000 GCA_033065855.1 Escallonia rubra | reverse complement strand
GGTCCTTCTGCTTTTTCCACATAGCATCCATCATGAGAGGTAGGAATCAAATTACTCATCTTCATTTCAGAATAAGGAAATATGCATGAATAGAGATTTTAAGTACTTGAAGTAGAAAGATCAGGCTGCCAAAAAACTGAATCCATCAGTTGTGTCCAACCAAAACATCATAGACGAGCTTATCCATAATATTGTAATCCATAGTATTGTTTGCAAGTGATCTCCAACATGACATTAGGTGTAAAGGCACCACTATCCATTATGAACCTCCATTTCCTAAAACCTAGATCATACAATTGTAGGAAAGGGAAAAAAGACATGTCAGGAAGTAAAACACGAAAAAAAAGTGAGTATGAAAAACAGAAGAGGAACTTCCAGGAAGAATCTCTTTTCCCCACCTTCAAGTTCCAACTAATCCAAGTCACAGAAACATCGTTAACAAAAATTCTTGTGGAACTGCAAGTAAAACACACCAAGTTTGAAAGAAGAAGGAAACTGGGTGGGGGGAAGGGGGAGAGAGTGTGTGTGTGTGTCTGACAGTGTACGTGACTGTCATGTGTGTGTGTGAGATTGTGTGTGCGCGCCCGCACGTTTGTGTCTCTGTCTGGTATGCGTGTGTGACTGTGTTCATGTTGTGTGTGTGTGATAGTGTGTATGAGTGGGTGTGACTGTGCGCGTGCGCGCGCGTGTGTGCGAGTAAGTGTGACTGTGTGCGCGTGCGTGTGTGTGTGAGAGTGGGTGTGACAATGTGTGTGAAGAAGAAGAAAGAAGAAGATAAACAATTAAAAGACAATTTTATCCTTAAATTAACGGACTTTGATTGACAGAAACTAACATAATGACCTGATTGAAACGAATTTAAAAATTCAGTGGTCGCGTTAACACAAATTGATGTCCAGTGACCAAAATGAAAATTTTCTAATAGTACAGTGGTCAATGACATAGTTAACTCTAATTTAATCACTGCAAAACAAAAAAGAAACACTCACTCTCAGACACAACCCATCACCCGTTACCCATCACCCATCACCTACCATTACCATCATCACCCACCACTACCACCAGAGCATCACCACCATCATCGCCCAAAACTGCTGTTGCTGCCACCATCGCTACAGTCGACGCCTTTATCTTGTGTGTGTGTGGGGGGGGGGGGGGGTTACAGTGTAGCATAGTGAGTTGGTGTACGGGTGACGATCTGGCCACCGTAACTGCACATTAGGCAGAACTTGGCGGTGGGTAGGCGCGACAATGGATTGGAGTGGGTGGCGGCGGTGGCCGTGGGGATGGATGACAACAAAGGAAGTATTGGTGGGTCTATATGGGACAAGATCTGGATTCGCCGTTTTTAGAGGGGAAGGAATAGTGGGTATCACCGCGTGGTTTTGTAAGGGGTTTGGTGTTAATTGGACAACCAATTTTGTGAAGGATGAATTATCATGGTACCGCCGGATCAGTGAGATGAACGACGGGATTTGTGTGTGTGTCTACGGGGAGGTAACGACAGAGTTTGTGTGTGTGGGGGTGGGTGTTACTATATGGGTGTACCTGGTGTGTGCGCGCGCGCGCGGGTGCGTGCGAGCGTACTGAATTAAAGAAGGAGAGAAAGATGAGAGTAATATGCCAGAGAAAGATACGTTTTATATCATTCAATCTTTATTTTATTACTCTAAAGTATTTTTGAAGTGTTAATAGTCAAATTAAGTCCTAATATGCCAGTAGATTAGGTAAATTTTTAGAAGGTTTAGAATTGATTTTCTCTTTTTATAAGGTTTATTAAAATTATGCCAATAATACATGTGATTTTTTTATATTACTAATAACAACAACGATATGATACATGTGACTTTAGTAAGTAGGGTAAAAGAGAAAAAAATAGTAAAAAACTTATATGCCGCTTTCACAATTTACAATACTTCATTTAGTATGTACTTATGTATTATATGATTTGAAATGATATGGTATTGATCACGAGTTAATCATTATTAGATATACGTATGTATATCTATTATAATTTTTGCCATTACACATAAACATACACATTTAAGATATATGTACTGATATATATTATACAGATATAAACTTTAGAATTAGGTTCTTACAAAACCCTTCTCACTTAGATAGTGAAAATATCCTATTCCATTTTTATTTTCATATTAGAGAGTGGTTTCAGGGATAAAATAGTCAAACTTAAGTCCTTTTGGGTACTACATTGGTAATGTTTAGAAGTAATGTTCGAATTATGTAAGACTTACTAATTAACTCTTATAATCATGAAGGACAAATTAAAAATTAAGGCCATGTTACAATCAACGGCTTACTAATTTCAATCGTGAAGGATAAATTTAGAATGTTAGAAATCGTGTTCTAATGAACGGCTTACTAAGTAAAGTAAAATAAAAAAATAAAGACATGTTACTATAATGCCTAGGAAGGAAGAGTTTTATAATGTTTAAAATGTTAGTGCAATAATGATACGAGGCTTACTCATTGAATTATCGGTATAAATGAAGACGTGCTACTACAGTATTAAAAGAGTTTTAAAATATTCAGAATTAGTGTTCTAATGATAGAAGGCTTAGTAATTAAATTAGAATTGGAATAAAAGATGAAGACATATTACTACAATGACCAGGAAGGAAGGAAGAGTTTGAGAATGTTTAAATTTAGTGTTGTAATGATGCAAGGCTTGCTACTTAGATTAAAATTACAGATAAAGACATCTTACTTACTAGCTAGGAAGGATCTGAAGAGATTAAGAATGGTCAGAATTAGTGTTGCAATGATACAATTGGCTTACTTATTAACTGGATTGGAGTAGTAAATAAAGACACGCTTGTGTTGTTATGGTACGAAGCAGGCTCTTATAAAGACACATACAAGTGTGGACGGTGTGTGCGAAGAATGCGAGAGGGTTGGGGTTTCAACGGCTGTCCTTTTACCCCTCTATCTCCTATACTATAAAAAGGTGATGCGATTCTGGAGCAGCAGGTGTTTGCATAAGAAGCCCACGTTAGTTGTAGTTGTAGTCTGATTCATTCTTCTTCTCCAAACAGAGCAAGCAGCTACCATGATGGGTGGCAGAGTGAGGCTGTCTCTTCTAGTATTCTTGTCGTGCCTGTCGGCCTTGTTTGCGAGTGTTCGCGCTGGAGACCCTTACCTGTTCTTCACGTGGAACGTGACCTACGGCAACCTCTCTCCCTTGGGTGTCCCCCAGCAAGTCATTCTCATCAATGGCCAGTTTCCAGGGCCCAACATCAACTCCACCTCCAACAACAACATCGTCGTCAACGTATTCAACAATCTGGACCAGCCTTTTCTTCTCACGTGGAATGGTGTCCAGCAGAGGAAGAATTCTTGGCAAGAAGGGACGCTGGGAACCAACTGCCCCATTCCACCCGGTTCCAACTACACTTACCAGTTCCAGGTCAAGGACCAGATTGGTAGCTACTTCTACTACCCAACCACGGCCTTGCACAGGGCGATTGGTGGCTTCGGCGGCCTCCGCGTGAATAGCCGTCTCAAGATCCTCGTCCCTTTCCCGCATCCCGAGGATGATTACACTGTTCTGCTTGGTGATTGGTACACCAAGAGCCACTCTACACTTAAGATGTACCTCGACAGCGGCACACGTTCTCTTGGCAGACCCGCCGGAGTCCTCATCAACGGCAAGGCTGGCTCGGCTAAGGACGAGCCGCCAATGTTCACCATGAATCCTGGAAAGACCTACAGGTACAGGATATGTAATGTGGGGTTGAAGGACTCTCTCAACTTTCGAATTCAAAACCACACCTTGAAGTTGGTGGAGATTGAAGGATCTCATACGATGCAGAACGTGTACGACTCCCTGGACGTGCACCTGGGGCAGTGCTACTCGGTGTTAGTGACCGCTGACAAGGAGCCAAAGGACTACTACATGGTGGCTTCCACCCGATTCACCACGTATGTGCTCACCTCTACTGCAACCATCCGATACGCCAACAGCAAGGGCCCGGCCTCTCCCGTGTTGCCAGAGGCCCCACCAGCTGGTTGGACATGGTCACTCAACCAATTTCGCTCGTTCCGTTGGAACCTCACTGCCAGTGCTGCTCGCCCCAACCCACAGGGTTCCTACCACTACGGAAAGATTAACATTACTCGCACGATCAAGCTTATTGGCTCAGCTAGCAGGTACGGGATGCTGCGATATGCCATTAATGGCATCTCCCACGAGGTGTCTGCAACCCCGGTAAAGCTTGCCGAGTACTTTGGAGTTGGAGATAAGGTCTTCAAGTACAATGTCATGGGTGATGAACCGCCACCTAAAGATGACAAAAAGATCACCCTGGCACCCAACGTGGTCAATGGCACCTACCGCGACTTTATAGAGATCATATTTGAGAATCACGAGAAGGGTGTTCAATCATGGCACTTGGCTGGATATTCCTTCTTTCCAGTCGCGTAAGCAATCTACTCCCCCTCCACTGTAGAAAAGTCTCGAGTTTCTTGTTTACTAAACTTAGAATAGGGATGCATGCAGGCATTTAGTAATTGTTTATCTTTATTATTTGGTTTTTGTGATGGAATTAATGCATAACCTTCATCGCTTGTAATAGGATTGAAGCAGGGAAGTGGACTCCAGAGAAGAGGAAGAATTACAACCTTGTTGATGCAGTGAGTAGGAACACAATCCAAGTATACCCAAAATCATGGGCAGCCATCATGACGACATTGGATAATGCTGGAATGTGGAACTTGGGCTCGATGTTGCTGGAGAGGCAATACTTGGGAGAGCAGCTCTACTTCAGTGTTGTCTCGCCGGCTCGCTCCCTACGGGACGAGTATAATGTACCCGATAATGCCTTGCTATGTGGCATTGTCAAGGACTTGCCTAAGCCATCGCCTTATGGTGTGTAATTTTGTTTAGGGTTAGTAGTTTTGTTTAGGGTTAGTAGTTTACAGACCTCTAGTACTTTCCAAATCCCCCTCTTCCCTGGAGAGTGGAGGAAATAGTATGGATAGGTAAAACATGCCAACCTTTTCGGAGTTTCTAGTGTTTTTGTCTTTTTGGTCAGCTTTTATTGTTAGTTCTAAATACGTAGGTAAATTCAAAATCTTCCCAATTTTTTCACGACATTTTGAAATGAAGGAATACAACATATTCGCAGTTTTATATGTTTAGATTCGCATGTCAGGCAGCAGGATAATGACCGAAAAAGGTAACGTTTCTGGCACCAGAGTGGTGCTCGGAGATCGAGGATAGGTTGCAGTAGCGGGGACACGTGCCTAGAGTACGGGGACACATGTCTGGAGTTTGGGTTGGGGTGGACAAAATGCTAGCTGGTGTAATTTGATTGGCTGCTTTTTTTAGTATTTATCTTGTTTTTAGTTAATAGTTATCATGTTTGTAGGTTTTTATTTTGTATTTAATTAGTTATTACATCTCCATAAAATAAAATAAAAACTATCTTTGTTTCTTTGGTTTAGGCTTTTGGTTTGGAGGTTATCTATGTTTTATTTTTGAATTTGTTTTAAGTTTTATTTTATTACAATTCCTATCGGATAGAGATGTCATCCATAAGTATTTTACTTGTCTATCTAGGCATGTTTTGTAACTCCCTCTGTAATCCTGGTATATATTTCTATTCATTGACTAAAAATAATAATAATAAAGGATTCACATTGGCCAATGTGATTTTGAAGTATACAATATAGGGTTGACGATGTCGAATTATTGCAAGAGGAAAAGCTGGGGCTAGAAGACCCAATCTTCATCTTTTCCCGTTTTTTGTTGTGAACGTTAAATATCGGAATATATTATCCTTTTGCAAAGCGTCATTACTTGCTAAAAAGTCGATAAAACACGGCACGGATAATGTACACCGTAGAATCTCTACGAAGGAAAGTCAGCGATCCAACCATCAATCTAAACCTACTTTCACAAAGATAAAACACTTGCAATAGAATATAGCCTAACTATATCCCAAAATTTTGTCTCCCGCAAATGAGGTGGCACACAGTCTAACACATCATTCGGAGCCAAAGGTTGGCATACAGAATTTAAAAGGCTAGCAAAACTCGAACTGAAGCTGGTGCCATCAGAACCAGCAGCAGAATAAATGCTATACCCAAATATTCAGAGATCTGAGATGGAATATTCAACATCAAGAAGCGCCATTAACAGAACTATCGGCTATCTGTCTCGCAGAAATGACCCTATCAAGGGTTTGGTCTGGGACAATGATACCACTGCTCTCCAAGTCCGCAACTATAGCAACCACAGCATCAAGCTCCCCAATATCTAGGCATAAGGTAATAACTTCATCGTACAAAGGACTGCAACAGATAAATTACAATTCAGAAGTTGTCTAGGAATAATATCTTGACTTTTTTGAGGGGATGACACAAAGTTAAAGATGAACTCCAACAAAAATTAAAGAGAGAGGACAGATTGGATATTGTCAACCCTGATGTAACTAAGAGAACTATATAACTATACTCGTCTACAGCATGAGAGAAACTTGGGAGTACTCCCATGACCACTAATTCTTGATTGTAGGGAACACGATCACTCACCAGACGTATGCATGCCTAGGTTGAGATAGGACGGTATAACTAAATTTACGAATAGCGAACACAATTTTGCAAAGAAGAGGTGGTGGAAGCATTAATCCAAGGCAACGAAGATGAGTACCGTGTCAGATAGATTACAACGGCCTGTTTGTGGCTGCAACATGGGGATGTGTTTGGGGTGGGCCTATGACTCATGCAAACTGGATCTTTTTAATAAAATGCTGGCCATGCGGGGGTCAAATTTGGTCTTGTATATCATCACCTGACATCTCCAAGATGTTGTGAATGGTTGTAATACGTGGGGTATTTTTTCTGTTTCTTCCATGCCTAAACGAGTCATGCACTTCCATTCCTAAAAGAGTCATGCAAGGATGTCCGCAACCTCCTCTCACTTTCCTATTAGTAAAACAACCATCTCTTAAAGCAGGCATTCAGAGAGCTTAGGGAGGAAACATGCGAGCATCTGGCGGTTCCTTGTGGATGACACCGTTGTCCTACGTATGGCAGAAGAGGTAGTCATGGGATATCTGTGGCATGTGCTTCTATGTTAAGAAGCAGTCATGATAGATCGGGGATTACGAGTGAGGGGCGGACCCTGGCAGAGTTGACAGGTACCTCGGCGTAGAAAAATGAATACGATCGTATAAACAGTTAGAAGGCCGAGTATAAGTCAAGATCTAATAATAGCTACTTTTAAAAAAAAAATGACAGGAAGAACTCTCCAAAGAGGGTGATTACCCTTTTAAGAGGAACTTTATCTAGTCTACTGTATACTTGGCGGCGGATCATGGGGTTTTCAATTTGGTTTGAGCCTCTGAGGTAAGACTTTGGAGAAACATTGCTAATGGCTGGTGCAAGCTGTGGAGCTACGCACCCTTGTAGCGGATAATGTAAGGCTGGTGATATTTCGGATAGTCAAGTGGCAGGACGGAAAGACTTTGAGATCATGGTTACCGAACTTGTCTTCTCTCGTGACTTTTACTACTGAATTATTCAGCTTTTCTGTGGATTGGATATCAGTGTCAAGGTTGATGTAACTGCATGGAAACGCCTCAGTATGGACATTCAGATGACTAGAATTTTCTTCTGACAATGAACCGGGCAAAGATATGTTATAACTGAGACCTTTGCTTCGGTCGTTTACAAGGTTGTAAGGGGCATCCTTTCTGGAAACCATTTGGCTGCCTATGTTGCATTGGCGGTGGCACCTTTTATGTTGTTCACACAGAACCATTCTTCATTGTGAGGTTGATAGAAGCATGGTGAAGCTCCGTTTCCCTAACAAGGTACTCATTGTGTGACCAGTGATGAGGGCAGTCAGAGAACTGCAGAGAGTTGGGGGGTGGACGAAAACAGAAACTCATGGCGGCTGATTCCTTTGTTTTATGCGGTCCGTTAATTTTACGCAGGAGAAGAACATATGTTTCTGTCAAAGGGGTTAAGCCCGTTAATTTTACGCAGGAGAAGAACATATGTTTTGTCAAAGGGGTTAAGCTTCCCTTACACTGATTCTTCAAGGAAGATGTCTGTTTCCAGGGGCAACCGTCTTTCAAGGAGTTGAAGACTTGTTTTGCTTTAGCAGTAAAGAATAACCTATTTTCATGCTGTTCCATGCTAACAACAGAGTGCTAGATTTTCATGCGGAGGGGGTTTAATTCCTGTTATGTTCTTCACAGTCTGGATCTCTATTCCTATTTTTGGTATCAGATGAAGATGGGAACAATGGGTTTCGCCCCCTTCCGACAAATAGCATTCGCTTCTACTTACCAATTCATATGTATAACATTTCGTGTGTAAATTGCATGAACGAGAAATACCCCAACCCATTTCCCAACGAGGGACCAGTACAATTCACAAAGATGTTAACAAAAAGATATATACACACACTCATAGACACATATCTAGAAAAGCCAAAAGCAGTCATCTACAAGCTAAGGATGTTGGTCTTACCTCCCAAAAACATAACCAATACTGTGTGTTGTTTGTAAGATTGTCAAGAAGGCGGAAGGGGCTGGAGCTTTTATAGCTGCACGCAGTATCATTGCACAATCTCCAATTGTTGGTGACCCGCCCAATTCAATTACCTGATATAAATGGGATCCAACATTAAAGATAAAGTTTGTACTGAGCATCAGCAGAAGCAGCATTCGGATATGGATACGGATTTGTAGGAGAAAGCATTGATATATGAATTTTGAAAGAAAAAGGTAACTTTTCCTGTATAAAATTTTGGTGTTTGGAAATTTATACGTAATGAAAGTGTTAACCATAAGACTTCTGCATACATCCAATAAGAATATGTTTAAATCATATGGTTACCTTCAAAAGGAACCAAAATACATCGAGTCGTCATAATGTTAAGGTCTTCTACTATTGGTCAAATAAAATTACCACAATTTGTAACCCCTATCCCCCACACAAAATAAAAGTGCTATTAATCAATCTGGAATGTCTCAATTGCAGACTGCCTACACTCCGGAACCCAATAAGAGACAAAGGGAACCAACCTGAAATCTAGGCACAGTAAAGCAAAAGAGACTACAAATGAGATGATAGCTTGCAGGGAATCAGGTTTAAGTGCAAGGCATAATACAGCCCAAAGCACCAATATAAAAGGTTTCTCTTACACAGAAGAAATAAGTCTGTGAGAGAGATTCCATTTAAGGGTGATTTTGTCATTTCGACTTTGATGGAATTCTAGGACAATTGAGGGATATAAATAATGGGTACTGTGGAGGAATAGAACTAGTGTCTGATAGATGAGTTTATATCTTCCAAAGAGTCGGTAGTTTGCCATGGATGTGGTAGTTCTACTTTTCATCTTAATCAGGTAGCTGACGATCAAGTTTTTAGGTAGTTGGGGTGATAATAATATCACAGGTTGTAACCTTCATAGAAAGTAAAGATAATGCACGTTTTGAGGAACATTGTACCATGTGAACCATATTGATAAAAGACCATGTAAAAGAAGATACTAGATTTTGCACCAAGCAATACAGAAGAGAATCGAAAACAATAACAGAAAATAGAGGCACGCAAGACATAAGATTTACATAATTAGGCAAAAGTCTATTCCACGGTGGTAGCAGCGATTTCACTATGTCTGGCTATGGAGATTACAGATCTTTGTGTCTCAAGAAACCCTCTCAAAGAATGGCTCTTCTCTCTTATACTTAAAACACAATACAAGACAACATATATATACTTAGTTAGGAAGCACGGACACCTCTCCTAGGTGGAGGTATGGTGTCCTAAACGGACGGACACCCCGACACCCTCCGGACACTGCCAATCGGTGTCGGAATTTTTTTTTTTAATTTTCCGACACTGTGTAGGACACTTCACCGAGGAGTGTCGGACACGGCATGGAGCAGTGTCGGACCATCTGCTTCTCTTACCTCACGGCCGATTCCTTCTCACTCACCTCACAGGTGCCCTTCTGAGCCATTACCGACTCGGAGCTGTCGCCGGAGCTCAGGCGCCGGAGAAGCCGAGGCCGACAGATCCAGTCGTCGCCAGATACCGAAGCAGCTGTCGCCATCGCCGGAGCTCACTTGATCGTCGCCGGAGGTCCTCCGCCGCCGTCGCTGACCCACAGATCCTTCTTCCTCATCTCTTCTCCTTTTTCTTCTATTCCCCTTCGTGTCTTTCTCTGTGAAGAGTCCTTCCTTTCTTCTTTTTTTCTCCTCCGTCAATAGTCATTTCTTTCTTTCTTTTTATTTTTTCTCCCTCGGTCAAGAGTTGTTTCTTGCATTAGTACTGATTAAGTGAAGAAAGTCCCTCTCTTTCTTTTTTTTTCTTTTTACTTAGTTATTTTATCCAGTACATTTCAGAAATATTTTTTTGACTTAGTTAGTATTTTAGATTGTGAAATGTATATATATATATATATAAATATAAAATAAAAATATACTAAAAAAGTTAGCGGTGTCCTGTAGTGTCCAAAATCTGATTTTTCAGAAATTGCGGTGTCTGATGTCCCGATCGGTGTAGGACACGGTGCCCGTGTCTGTGCTACCTAGATACTTAAAGATAAGTAGTGACTTTCTCTAAATAAACAATGTGGGACAAGATTTATATACTTAGGGTCAAGTTGTAACCTTCTCTGAATAACCGATGTGTGACACCCACACATTTAAGATTTTTTTTATTATCCAAGACACATTATCACAAATATCCACACTATGTCTGGCTATGGACATTACAGATCTTTGTCTCACTCAACTAACCCTCTCAAAGAATGACTCTTCTCTCTTTCTCCTTAGACACCTTACAAGACAACACATATATACTTAGAATATACTTAGAGATAAGTAGTGACTTTCTCTAAATAACCAATGTGGAACAAGGCATACTTAGCGCCAAGTTGTAACCTTCTCTCAATAACCGATGTGGAAGACCCACACATTCCAGGTTTTTTTTTTATCCAAGACACATTATCACAAATCTCCACCTTGGCTTGGATAAAACAAGCCACAAACAACCTGAAAATATCATTTGATGTTGCCACACCTGCCCCCTAGGGCTGTACCTAAAATACCGCTGATACCAATCAAATCTAAGCAGTGCTTAAACTTGATCTCTGGAGTATGCTTTGTCCTCGTGTCTGCTGGATTTTCATCTGTGAAAATCTTCTCTACCATAACAGTACCATGAGAAACCATATCCCGAATAAAATAAAACCTCACATAAATATGCTTGGTCCACTCATGGAACATCTGATTTTTTGTCTGACATATTGCACTTTGGCTGTCGCAATAAATAGTACTAGACTCCTGCTTCAAACCCAAATCACTAACCAATCCCTTCAACCAAATAGCTTCCGTCACTGCTTTGGTCGCTGCTATGTACTCAGCTTCTATAGTAGACAAGGCAACAATAGTTTGTAGAGTAGCCTTCTAACTGATCACAAACTCGAAAAAGTGAAGATAACCCGTCAAAGATCTCCTCTTATTCAAATCTCCGACGTAGTCTGAATCCACATATCCAATAACTCTACCATTCACATCACTGCCCCGATGGTAGACTAAATCAGTATCCACAATACCTCTCAGGTATCGAAGTATCCACTTCACTGCCTGCCAATGAGCTTTCCCAGGATTACCCATGTACCTGCTAACCACACTGACCGCATGAGAAATATCGGGCCTCATACAAACCATAACATACAAGAGACTGCCTACTGCACTAGCATATGGAACACGCGCCATGTGCTCCACCTTCTCCAAGGTTTGTGGGGAATCAACTACTGAAAGCTTGAAGTGTGTTGCCAAATGAGTAGTCACAGGTTTAGAGTTTTTTATACCAAAGCAATGCAGTACTCGCTCAATGTACCCTTTCTGGGACAAGTACAAAATTCTTGCAGGCCGATCATTCTGAATCTCCATTCCTAATATCCTCCTTGCTACACCCAAGTCTTTTATCTCAATTTTTTTTCAACTGCTCTTTCAAACCGTTGACATCTGACATCGATTTTGTAACAAATCAACATGTCATCAACATACAACAACAAATATATATGATAACCATCCGCGAGCCTCTGGAGATACATACAACTGTTATAGGCACTCTTGCTGTAACCTCTCTCTGCCATGAAAGTGTCGAACCGCTTATACGATTGCCTTGAAGATTGCTTTAATCCATACAAGGATTTCTTTAATAGACAAACATGATCTTCCTTATCCCAGATCACAAACTCTTTTCGCTGACGCATGAATATCTGCTCTTCTAACTTACCGTGTAGAAGTGCTATCTTGACATCCAACTGTTCTAACTCCAAGTCATACAGAGCAGCCATAACAAGCAACACTCTTATCAAAGTATGTCTCACTACAGGGGAAAATATTTCATTGTAATCAATACCTTATCTCTTAGTAAAACCCTTAGCTACCAAGCATGCTTTATACCTTGCATCTTCTATTCCAGGAATTCTCTCCGTCTTCTTGTAGACACATTTGCAACTAACAATCTTTTAGCCTACAGGCGGTTTCACCAATTCTCGCGTTTGATTCTTTTAAAGAGATTTCATCTCCTCACTTATAGCAACTGTCAACTATGCTGATTCCATGCTCTTGATGGCCTCTTTGTATGTAACATGCTCTTCAACCTCAATATTCTCTGCCACACTAAGAACATAAGCAACTATATTCGTATATCCATACTTCTAAGGAGGTCGAATTTCTCTTCTCGATCTGTTTCTGGCAATACTATATTGTTGTTCCTGAGGTTCTTCATTCTCCTCGATAGAATGAGAACCATCGTCCTCATCTGTAGGAATTATAGGTAAAGAATCTGGAGCTCGAACCTCTAGCTCCGCTTTCTCCCTAACACTATGGTCTTTCCCTGCATCAATCAACTCCTCCTTCTTTGAAAGCATCAAGGACTCATCAAAGGTCACATCTCTGCTAATTAGGAACCTGGACCACTTAGAAGTAGGACACCACAAATTGTACCCTTTTACCCCACTTGCATAGCCTAAGAAAATGCACTTCTTCGCCCTCGGATCAAGATTACCATCATTAACATGAGCATAAGCATGACAACAAAATATCCTTAAATTTTCATAATTAGCATGCTTACCAGTCCAAACTTCTTCAGGAGTCTTGCAATCAATTGCAGTCGATGAAGACCTATTTATCAAATATGCAGCTGTGTTAACAGCTTCTGCCCAAAATTCCTTCGATAACCCGGCATTTGAAAGCATACATCGAGCCCTCTCAAGGAGAGTCCTATTCATTCGTTCTACAACCCCATTCTGCTGTGGCATTTTTCTAACAGTGTGATGCCTCACTATGCCTTCATTCTTGCAGAACTCTGTAAACTCATCCAAGAAGAATTCCATGCCATTGTCAGTCCTCAAGCATTTAATTTCTTTGCCGGTCTATTTTTCAATCATCATCTTAAACTGCTTCACCGAACAAAGACATCACTCTTCTGCCACCACCCTTAGAAGGAACTGTGGAAGGACTCCAAAGATCCGAAAGGATATAATCCACCGTACCGGTGGTGGTATGAACAGCCTGACTGAATTTTACCCTGCACTGCTTCTCGAAGACACAATGCTCACAAAAATCCAGCCATTTTTCTTGCTTCCTAGAAAACCTTGTTTGCTCAGCACATCCATACCCTTCTCACTCATATGCCCAAGACGCATATGCCAAAGCTTGGTAGTGTTAGAATCTATAGCATAATATGAAACTGTTGTTGCTGCTCCTATAACTGTGCTACCCTGTAACAAATAGAGACTATTTTGTTTCAACCCTGGCATCAAAACAAGAGCCCCCTGCAGTATCCTTATAACTCCACATGCAGCCTGAGAGCTATAACCATTGGAGTCAAGCGTACCCAAAGAAATCAAAATTTTCCTCAGCTCTGGACGTGCTTGACATCGATCAAAGTTCTAACAATACCATCATGCATCCTAATCTGAATTGAACCTATCCCAACCACCTTACATGCGACATCGTTTCCCATAAAAACTTTACCACCATCAAATGAACGATAAATGGCAAACTAGTCCATATTAGGAAACATATGATAGGAGTAACTCGTATCAAGAATCCACCCTCCATCCGAGGAACTGATGGTAACTGAGAGAACATCCGCACTATCAGAATTATCTTCTACTACTCCAGCATCCACCGTTTTGGAACTATCCTTTTTCTTCCCTTTACGCTCAGGACAATCCTTTCGATTATGCCCTTCCATGTGACAATGATAGCACTTCAATTTTCTAGTCTTTGACTGCGACCTCGATATCCTTTATTTCTAGAGCCAGCATAGTCAATGCTTCGGCCTCGAGCCATCAGACCATCACATTGTTCTTCTCCATTGTTTTCTATAACCTTCTTTCTTAATTCCTGAGAAATTATCACAACCTCAACCTTCTCCATGGATATACTATCATTTCCATATAATAAGGTAGTAACAAGATGTTCATATGATGGAGGTAAAGAACACATCAACAGTAAAGCTTTATCCTCATCTTCTATCTTGATATCATTATTTTGCAGGTCTAATATTACCTTGTTATATTCATCAAGATGATCACTAATCGATGTACCTTCTTTCATTATAAAAGTATACAGCCGTTGTAGGTGATTTGTCAGAGACTACGTCATGTATAAGCTCTCCAATTTCGGCCACAATCCAGTCACAGTCGTTTTTTGATAAACCTTTCGCAACACGTTGTCGGCTAAACGCAGCAACATGAGCTTTCTTCATGTCTTCTTTTTCATCAGAAGACATCGTATCAGGAAGTCCTTGTTTCCCCTTTAACGCTTTCAACAACCCTTGCTCAATTAGAACAGCACGCATCTTCATCCTCCATAAACTAAAATCATTATATCCATCAAAATTCTCTAAATCATACTTCGTCGAAGTATTTGGCCCCATTGCAAGGTGCTTTCAATCTACCGTGAACCTCAGCTCTGATACCACTTGTTAAAGATTATAGTAGATTTCTCACCAAGCAATACAGAGAGTATCGAGAACAATAACAGAAAATAGACACACAAGACACAAGATTTACGTGGTTCGGCAAAAGCCGACACCATGGTGGTAGCAGCATTTTCACTATGTCTGGCTATGGAGATTATAGATCTTTGTCTCTCCTAACAATCCCTCTCGAAGAATGGCTCTTCTCTCTTGTACTTTAAATACAATACAACACATATATACTTAGAGATAAGTAGTGACCTTCTCTAGATAACCAATTTGGGACAAGATATCTTATATACTTAGGGCCAAGTTGCAACCTTCTCTGAATAACCTATGTGGGACACCCACACATTCCGGGTTTTTTTTATCCAAAACACATTATCACAGACCAACTTATATGATTACATCCTTAGTTGCAGGAAACTCCTCATATGGTGACGCTTCTCTCTCGGAAACTCGTTTTTGCGATCCCAAGTTAGGAGCTCCATGGGATCTCTATGGGAACTCGATCCCGTCAGCTGCACAGAAATGCATGGAACAAGTGAGAGAGTACCTGAAAATCAAGCCATTTTCGACTCAATTCCTTGTTTCTCTCTTCCTTCAACTCCATAAAGTCTCCTTGTTTGTTGCTGCTGACTACCCTCCTCGAGAGAGCAGAGCTCGTGTCAATCACTGCTCTCTCTCTCTCTCTCGTGTAAACTATATTCAGCAAATGGTAATACTCTTTTACGCATTTATTTATTCAAGCCGCTCCCAACCTTAGATTATTTCAGGTGCTAATGCGTTCCCGCCCCCGCTCCCGCTTTGTGCAACTAAGATTTCATCACCCTAAAGAGGCTTTATATAGTAGCCTAGACTTAAATATATGACTAAACTACCCCTATCTAATGATTCAACTATTTTTCCAACACTCCTCAAACTCATGGTAGCTTCAGTATATTTCCATGAGTTTGTTACCAAGAAGAGCAACAACTACTGAAGCAGAAAAAATTCATGAAGAGACCACCAATTTGTAAGCCAAGAACCACCAAAGATCATGCTGGAATGACAAACAATGAACCTAAAACAAACCGCAAACCATGTAAACCAATCTTCTTGCACCCTCAACCTTTGCAGCAACCCTTTTCTCCAAAATGCAACACGCGCTCTGGGCTTGCCAAAAAGGAATCAGATTTGCTAACACCTTGGCAACATCACCTCTAAACTTGCCTTCTACACACAACTGAGACAGGCTCCGTACACCGCAAGCAGGTAACTGGTGAAGAACAAAGGAACAAAGTCTCTCTTGGGCTTGCCCAAACACAACCAACTCTGAGAAATCATGGCGTTCACGCAAAACACTTCCACATTCTCCTCCCCAAGTTGAAAGAGTACCAAACATATTTATAACACCATCAAAGTAGTACCACCAGACAGGATCTAACACAACCACAAAACCGAACTTAACAGTAAGCTACTGAAACCCAACGCCTAAAACCAAGCTACAAAAGACAAACGTAACCCACAAAACAAAGGCCCATCCGCTAAAAAATAGGCCCAGTACCTCAGTTCAAATAAGGCCACTCAACTAAAGTCTCTGAAGCACGGGCACCTCTCCTAGGTGGAGGTTTGGTGTCCTAAACAGACGGAAACCCCGACACCCCCGGACACTGCCCGACACGTGTCGAACACCCCCAATCGGTGTGGGAATTTTTTTATTTTTTTTATTTTCCTACACGATGTCGGACACTTCACTGAGTAGTGTCGGACACAGAAAGCGGCAGTGTCGGAACTTTTGGGGCCAATTTCAGACTTATCGAACAATTACCGTCTTCTTCTCTCTCACCTCATGGCCGTCTTCTCTCTCTCACCTCGAGTCTACTGTCTGCCGACCACATCAAGGCTGTCGCCGGTGTCACTGGTGTTGCCGGAGCTCAGTCGACGAAGATCTGAAGCCGAAGCCAACAGATCTGACAGCTACAGTCGCCGAAAGAAGAGAAGCCAGCCGCTACCGCCGTCGCCGTCGCCAGAGGTCTCGCCGTCGTCGCCGGAGGTCCTCCGCCACCGTCTTTGGCCCACAGGTCTCTTCTTCTCTTTGTTTCCTCATCTCGTCTCTGTTCGAGTCCTTCTTCCTCCCTCTTTCGTTTCTTTCCTTTTTTGTCGTGACTTGTGAGTCCCTCTCCGCCTCTCGTTTCTTTCCCCCCCTTTTTTTTTCTTCCTCTCACTATGTCGTGCATAGGCATAGCATATCTGAATAATCTCATGCATACAGGGCACATTTTTTATTAAATATTTGATATTTGACTTAGTTTTTTTGTCCAGTACATCGACTAAATAAATTTTGAGTTATTGACCAAATAAATTTTGCTTGTATAGATGTTGTTTGTGTATTTATTATTACTTAATTTCAGATATTTATTAGTATATATATATAAATACATTAAAAAAATTGCGGTGTCCGGTGTCCCCGTCGGTTTCGGTGTCCGACACCGTGTCCGTGCTACCTAGACTAAAGTCAAGTTACATTGAAAAAGAAAAAAAAAACATCTTCATGTGCCCAACCAAAGACCAACTTCACGTGAGGGAATTTGCCAAACACAGGGGCCCATCAAACTGCACTTCCCACACAACAAATTACTTTTTCGTCTCTTTCTTGTCCTTCACACGTAATTTCTTTTTCTTTCTTCCATACCAACCAGGCCCACTTCCAATGCACTTATAGAACTTCTCTTCCCAGGTAATCAGATCTGCCACGTGAATGAGCAACACCACGCCAAATTAAGCCGACCAGGGAAAGAGTAACACCAACTCAAAATTAGCCACCGGTATGGCTGATCCCTGTCGTCATCATCACCAACGACGAACATATCATAATCAGGAGATCACAAAACAAGCCCACCATCTAATCCCCACTGAAAAGAAATATACAACAGTTATCTTCCTTACCCAGGACACATCTGCCGCTATGGAGAACCTCCATAACAGCAATGTGAGCACCAACACTGCATAGGCACTGCCAAACCACAAATCACCACCAAAAACAGTAACAACTGCAGACAAGCGGGGAACAGGAATAATCAACGCCGTCCGTACAATCTCTACCGCTGCTTCTTATCACCATCCACAATGAACCACCACAAACCCGAAACAGCAACCACCACTAACAGCTCCAGATATATAATAATAATAATAAAAGGCGCCACAAGCAGGAAAGCTATAGATGTACCACCTCATCTTCCACCATTACGATCGCCACGGTAAATCGGCTTCACCATGACCACCACAGATCTCTCCGGATCACCGCTCTATCATCATCATCATAGACGACACTTTGCGGAATCTCACAGATCCAGTAACCTCTTTTTTTCTGAACGAGGGGAAAAAGACAAACTCATATACCCCTAACGGACCAAAACTGGGCCAACAAAGAAAGCAGATCAGCGATCACTACTTTTTCTTTAACATGAAAGAAAAAAGGCAACCAAGAAACCAACCGACAAAATTTGAAGCAATAAGGATTTCAAGCGAAACAACAAACAAGAATAAATGGTACAAAATTTAGTCCGCCGAATGGCGTAAGATGCTTGTCGGCAGACTCGAATCTCAAAACGAACCCTAGGATCAGAACCCCAGTGCCTTAGTACCATGTTAATTACATTGATAGAAGAAGGAATTATTTAACTACATCAAAAGCTTAAGTCACTTTGTATGATAGCAGACATAAGCATTTTTCATTGATAAGTAAAAATATATTCAAAGCCCACCAATGGGTCGAACCCAAGAAACCAATAATACAAGAAGCTGAAATCTTTCTAAACAGCTACACAACCACTGAAGCTGTCCAAAAAGTATAGCAGTCTATCCTATACACTCACTCGGACCACAAAAATTCCAAAATAATAGCAGTCTATCCTATACACTCACACTCGGACCACAAAAATAATATATTTAGGACATTAGCTTCAAGCACAGACACCATAAACTCTTTTGCTTCAAATGCCCTACTGTTTCTTTCGTACCATACACACCGCAAAATACACAAAGGAGAAGCATCTCAAGGAACAGTCTTCATTCTTTTATAAAAGGACCAGCTATGTAGCAAAGCCAGAACCGACTTGGTCATGACCCAAGACACGCCAAGAGGGAGAAGACCAAGTCCCATGTCAGCTTTACCATCCTGCAGTGCAGCAAAAGATGATCCACGCTCTTCCCGTCTGATATACACATATAGCATCAATATTCAAAAATCCTTGGCCTCTTTTGCAGGTTGTTCCCTGTGGGTGCTGCATTAGCGTTGCTTCCCAAGCAAAGAAACTCAATTTAAGGGGGGTCGTGGTACACCAAACAGCCCTCCAGGGGAAGGGGGTACCTTCTTTAGAAACCAGCAATCCATAAACGGATTTCAGTGTGAATTTACCCAAAGAAACTCCCGGCCCAAATTACCTTATAGTCTAACCCTGTATAACAGAGTAAAGACGGCCAAAGAAATCAACCACCATGTTTATTTCCACCTCACCACCGTGACAACGATAATCTGCCACCAAGGAATTTTCATCAATAGCCAACGTGAAAAGTGAAGGAAATGATTTGCTAAGTTCCTCCTCCCCACACCAAAGATCATGCCAAAACCGAACCTAAAAACCACACACTACATAAAAATGGATGAATTGTTGGAAAGCGCCCACCATGGCCTATACCCACCCACACTCTCACACCATAAGGACCCCCCTCCTTTTCCGGCCACCATCCACACTCCCCAACCCCATACTTACCATAATATTTCCTAAAGGCACCAGAATCTGACAAGAATCTCCACAACCATTACCAAGCAACGCGGTGTTAAAGTCTCTAAACTTTTTTATCCCTGGCCCGCTAAGATGCATTGGTGAGCAGACCTGATCCCACTTTACCAAATGATACTTCTTCTCCACTCCTCCTTTCTATGAACTCCCGTTCTAATATTTCCAATCTCATTGACAAAAGAAAGCGGAATAACTAAACAGTGACATAAAATAAGTTGGAAGACTAGAGAGGGTACTTTTTATTAAGGTAAGCCTGCAACCTTTAGAAAGGTACTGTCTTTTCCAGTCCGACAATCTTAGCTCAAATCGTACAATAACTGGACCCCAAAAGGTTGTGCTTTTATATGAAGCGCCCAAGGGAAGACCCAAATAAGAACAAGGAAGACTCACCACCCTGCAGCCAAAGGCCTCAGCTAAACGATTCACATCTGGCACCAGTGCACCATCCCCACCAGGATCACCTCACTTTTAGCAACAATAATGTAAAGCCCTGAGCAGGCCTGGAAAAACAACACGACAGCAGCATCCTTAAGAACATGAGTCGGTTCTCCTCCACCTCACAGAAAATGAAGTGTTATTCAGCAAATAAAGAATGAGAAATCAGCTTCCCTCCCTCTCTCATGTCCCCCACTTCAAAGCCCCTAATAAAACCTCGGAAGATTGCCCAGTCCATCCTGCTAAAGGCCTCCATAACAATATGAAAAAGAAGGAGAAAGCAAATCCCCTTGCCTCAAGCACCTTGACGAGGAAAAGAAACCCGCTGAGGAGCCATTCATTAAAACTGAAAACCGAGCTTTGTAACTGCAAACTTTATCCATTTCCTCCAAGATATCACAAAACCCATCTCTCTAGCATATAAAGCAAAATATTCCAGTCTACATGACCATACGCCTTCTAAATATCCAATTTACATTACATACCGGGGAATCCACTCTTTAATCTAGATATAAACATTGAAAGTACCCTATTTAGAATATTCCATTGTACTTATGTAACATAGTACATTCCAGACTTCGTTCAAAAAGTTCTAGTGCTGGGATTTCTTTCCCAAATGCAGGCACTTTGGGTTGCCTGGCAATTTGGAGCGCATAGTTTCAAGCTGCAGTGTTCTCTGCTAGATGAAGGAAGCTTTTAAGGTTTATGTGCACCAACTTCAAGAGTTTGAATGTGGAAATAACGATTGGTAGTAGTTCAATCCTTGAGGTATCTATGTAACAGATATAGCTATTAGAACTAGAAAATTAAACCAGTGCCTTCGAATGAGGTAGTTTACTAGCTTGGCTAATGGGAAAGGTGATCTCCACCCTACCCTCTTTTGATAAATAGGTGGTTACGGAGCTAAGGGACTGGGACGAAGAATTTAGACCCACAACCTGACCTAATAGCTTAAGCCTATTGGTCTTCAGTCCCTGGTTTATATCAAACCATCGGAGTTTCTTATTCTTTTCTATGTGAGATGGAGGTCACCGCGCATTACCATTTTATCTTATAATTAAATGTGGGGGTTGGTCAAGGTGAGGTTTGAACAACAAATAATCTCCACAGAACTATCAAGCCAACCTGAGGAACGCCAAAGATAACTGAAACTAAAATAGAAACTATCGGTAGAACCAATAGATCATAAAGTCAAGGAACAAAAGGGAATTGGAGCATACTTTGAGCATTAGTTTAACAGCCAACTCCACTTCCCATTCCTGTGACCATCTTCGAGGAGGTTTATTCTTTATTTCTCTTTCCCATGTCCAGCCCCAAGCATCAGCAATTGTGTACATATCTGATACATCAAAAACTTTCCTATTCCTTAGCTCCTTAAAAGCCCCGTATATATCTTCTGGAAACCAGTCATCATCAACATCATCCTGCATTCATATGCAAAATACATGTTGCAATTATTTTCTTATTTCACCAACAGGAACAACAACGATAAAACAGTTGATAACGAGAAGGAGAGAATAAATTTGGAACTGCAGGCATTGATTTTTTCAAACGAATACAAACTACTAACGGATGAGGAGATCCTCCATCTCTAATTCGATCTTTACTGATTATAGTAAATTAAAAACGTTGATTAATGAATAGACTTAAGTGGGGAAACCATTTTGTAGCCCCCCTCTCCTCCCTCCCTCTCTCCGACCCCCATTATGCAGGTACACATTATTCTTGGAGCATTTCAAGAGGATGTTTCATGGACAGCTAAAGTAATTTATTCCAGTAAAGTCATCATAGGAGGGCCTTCCGCTGTAGCAATTCCTTTCCCTTGTTTTATTAAGTGAATAAGTAAAGAGAAAAAATACCGGCAGACACAGGAAGTATCCACAAAAAGTGTAAGGGGACCCGAAAGAATCTCGAATGGATGGCAATCCCAAATCGGCTTCGCACTAGGGGAGGTCCTGGGCTATGCATGATGAAAAGGAAAGTAACATCTTGTCCCACGTCAAAAGTGGAAGATATAAAACTTGGCCTTGTAAGACCCTGCGAATGGGATCACGAGGCTAAACCTAACGGAGGCAATACCGTGGTGAGGTGCTGGTTCTGGGTCGTTACAAAAGCCTCCAATAGAATCCAACAGTATATCCATAGCAACTATATGTGACCCAAACACCCAATGACATAAAGATCTCAAAAATCTTTAATTAGCTTATGCTACTAAGACTAAGAAGTGATACAACTCTTGCATCTGGAACGATGGTGATGTGGAGAAACTCTAGGAAACTTGTGCTGCTAGGAATTCAAACTGTGACTTGGAGTAAGCGCTAAAGCCTGAAATATTCTGTTGGGCCCTGTTTCTAACATCTTAAGCTTTCACACAAGTTTTAGTCTAACATGCTATCAACCTTTCATTTCGATCCTCACCATCTCCCAAACTAGTTGGTGTTGAATCGTTTTCTTACAATTCATCCATATTGAAACACATATTCTACATCAAATTTCTAGCACTCAAATCTATTCTTGTTTCTTCTCCCCATGTAAGTCTCGATCTGCCCCAACCTTGTCTAGCCCCATCAACTTGGCAAAAGTCGCTTTTTCTTATATCGGAATCTAAAGGCCATCGGTTAAGACCATCTCAAGACATGTTCCTCATCTATTCCCAAATTGGTGCCACCACCTGAACATTTGCATAACAGTTATAATCATCTTATGTATATGATATTACATTATTACCCCATTGCCCAACATTTTGAACCATAAATCCTCTCTCGCTTTCACTGTCATCCTATAATGTTTTCCCTTCAGGTTGAGAAAAATACTGAGATTAAACGTAACTTTGTATGTAAACCTCCACTCACCCACTCTTACAGCTCCTGTTCTTACTAGTTTTGCATCCCAAATACCGTATCTTCTTCCAGCTGAACGTAAAGCCTTAGGTCTATCAGGTACTACTCCATATCTCTAACTCAAATTCAATATACTCATCTGATCAATTAACACTGTCACTGTATCATCGCATACGCCATGGGCATCAGACCTCATCTTACATATTATCAGTGAGCTCATCCAATACTGATGGAAAAGATATGGGCTTACAGCTGATCCTTAGATAGAAATTAGCTCTGTATAAATGACTTCAATCCTCTCCATTAGAACCCACCACATAACTCTCCTTGGAACCCTATCTTATGCTTTTTCAATATAGTTATAAAAGCCATGTGAAGATCCTTTCTTCTCTCTAAATCTCTCCATCAAGCGCCTAATCAGGACAAGACCTCCCATATCACATCTGCCAGGCATGAAATTAACTAATTCGAAGATAAATCTTTTTTCCGCTTCTTTGTCTATGTTCAATCGCCTCTACAGCTTCATAGTGTCACTCATGGCCAGTTTACAGTCTCTGCCTTTCGTCTTCATTCTTATACACAATCAAAGTGTTTTTTCTCTTGCAACTCTCCAAAAACCCACAGGCATATCAATTCGCATTTTATTAAGACTCACCATCAATTCGTATCTTTAAAAAGAACTCAATTCTGCCCATTCAAAATACAAATGATACATGAATGTCTCGCACCCTTATCCTTCCTCTTCCACCTCTTGATCTTAATATCCAACACACATCTATGCTGTGTATTAAGCAAGAGACTCCCCACATACGACTTTATGGGCTTCACCGATATTTCTGTCCTTCCACATTGAGAGGTAAAACTCTATGGGGCTACAATGTGAACCAACACTAACCGTAATTAAGTTTGAATCTCTTTTACTCACTTATCAAAAACAAAAAATTTGAATCAGGTATTTGCAATAATAAAATCATACGGCACTGCAAAATCCAGAATTTCTTATCCTATTTCACCTATCTCCATAGCTGAATCCTCCATGAAGTAGCTCTTCCCAAATACCCATATAGATCTCCGACTGTAAACAACTGCCTCTAGTGGCGTGTGCCCTAAACCAGTCAATCCCTATGCTCCCAAAGTTCCTTCTAAATAGATTTACACGTCATTCCTAAAGGTAGGGCTGTAAAGGAACCAAGCTGCTCATGAACTGCTCAAAGCTCGTTCAACAAACAGAATCTAGAACATATTTTACAGATCGTTTCTTAAACAAGCCGAGTTTGAATATTCATAATGGTTCATGAATCTTCTCATCAACAATTCATATATGTACATTATGTGGTCATATGTATATACAAATATATACATATATATCTCGGAGCTGATCCCTTAACAGCGCAGGCAGCATCAGTTAAGTTGTTAGCGTCATCTGGCCGTCCATCTATCAAGGATGGACGGACCAGATCTAATTTTTGCATTTTTTAAAGTCCGTCTGCTACATTATGGAGCGGACGAGACTTTTTACCATATTGCCCCTCTGTTTGGTTGATTATCCGTGTTTGTCCGCCTCATAATGTAGCAGACAAACCAAAAACCAGTTTTCTTTGTGCTGTCTTGTTCCTTATTATGTTGTTTGTTCTCTTAAGTGCTATTCCAGTTTCAAGATCTAGATCTAAGTCTAATTATCACCATCCAAGATCTGGATCTAAGTCCAATTAAATTAGAAGAAAAGCTAGGAAAAAGAAGTTGGAAGCAAATCTGGAGAATTGCTTTGAATTAGTTACCGAGACGGGTGGAGAAAATTTGACGGTATTCCCATTTTTAGAGGCCGCAGCCGAGATGGCGGCGGCGGTGCTATCAACAAAATAACGGACGGAGATGATGGAGGTGGGTTGTCGGGATGATTAGTGAAATGTGATTGGAGGCCCTGTTGCTGCTGTGAGGAAGAGGAGGCCTACTGTTTATAGAATAAATTATGTGAATGGTTTGATATGTTTTTGGAGCAGTGATGATGTCTTTTGTGCATGCGACCCCATCACCAAACAATTCTGGAAGTGGGATGATGGAAAAAAGACTAGGTAGAGAGATGAAAAGGATGATGGAAGTGGGATAGAGAGATGAAAGGGATGGTGGAAGTGGGTTTGGGAAGAGGCAGTAGTTCAGAAGAAAGAAAAGATAGATGAAACTGACGGGTTGTGGGCATTTGTTTTATATCATGTAGCGGACGGACACTTTAGCTTCATAATCAATTGCGTGGACGAGGGGCAATATGGTAAAAAGTCTCATCCGCTACGTTATGTAGCGGACGGACTTTTAAAAACGCAAAAATTAGATCTGGTTTGTCCATTCGAGACGGATGGACGGCTAGATGGCGCTGGCAACTTACTCTCAAGTTGTCTGCGCTGTCAACGGATCAACTCCCTATATATATATATATATATATATATATATATAATGCGTTTTGTATGTCTAAGTACAATGTATCATGACTTTTCCGACACCAAACAAAATTTTGGTTTGATTCATAATGGAGTCTAATGATACTCAAATCCCAACAGCCCAAGAACCACCTTAAATTTCATAGAGTCCAATTCAGTATTTCCATGAAAAGGCAAAAGGAGGTCTCAGACACAACTTCAGTGATGACCTCAACAGTTCAGTGGTGAACTGAATCATTTTTTTTTTCTGAAAACGATCCTCATTCACGGCATCAAGGCATCTCTCTTTTGCTTCATTTGTCTCCACAAAACAAGAACAAGGTAGATCAAGTCATTCCTCTGCATTACGTCGCTGGACGATGGTGCGGCATGAGGTCGATTTTGCTTTGCTTCCATTCAATTCCTCCTGGTATGTTCTACACTATGTGCTTCATAAAATTAACTACTTGATTGCTTGAAGGAGTGAAGGGACCTGAGAAAAATTAGGGATTTAGTTTGAATTTTAAAAAAAAAAGAGCCAAGCTTTCGAACTCGAGGTCGGCTCATATAAATGAGTTAAACGAGCTGAGCCTGAGTATCATGGAAATGAACTCAACGAGTTCAACCACTATCTTTCTGCTCTTAGACGAACTCGAACCGAATTTAAACATACTTAGAACTTACGTGAACCGAGTCGAACACTGACATGTTTGGCTTGAACTCAGTTCAAATACAGCCCTTCCTGAGGAATACGTGCTAATTATATTAATACAACTAATTCAAGTAATAAAGTTCTATTACCCTTTCCCTTGACAACTGCAACCTCATTCTTAGGCTTTAGTTTGCTATAACTCCTACTCCATTTCTGCTCCCACCCTTGCTCATGATACCACAGCTAATACTTGTTCGCTCCATCTCCTTTAAAGTTTCTCATGCGCACTAGAAAAAGACGTCCCATATTAACTACAACTCGCTGTATCAATTAACTCCCCCAGCTAGCTTTAACAAACCTAAATTATAGCTAGCGAGACGACTCATACATTCTAGCTTGATGAACCTCTGCGTTGTGATAATAAACTAAACCACGTTTCTGCCTATCTCATGCCTTAGTCGTGTCTTTTTGAATGTAGTCAGTCTCAATCCAGGATCAAGGAGGAGAGTTGCGATAGGATGACGGCCAGTTTGAAATACGGTTACATATCATGTAGATAGATACGAAAGACGTACGCATGAATACCAAGTCATTCCATTAAGCTAAGTGTTTGCTCCTTCCTCCACATGCATCTAAAATTGGTATGCCATTAAGTTTATTAACACTGTGAAAAGGTTGAAAAGATTCAATCATTGCTCAACTAGGTTAATCTAGTCTAATTTAGGTATGTCTTGTAAGGCAATTGGCCTAAAGCCATGTGATCAGAGTGAAGAATGTAAATGTGGGACTTTGAAATAAATTTGGCATCCATGACGTTAAGACATTAAGCACAAGAAACGTCAAAGGAAGGACCTACCAACTACTAGAGATGAGGGAGAGATGGGAGGCCAAGACAAGAAGAGGAAAAGCGGTTAAAAAAAGCCAAATTATGAAAATATAAATGTTTTATCCACTATGAAAGGGGCCCGGGGGGGGGGGGGGGGGGGTGGGGGGGTGGAAAGCGCTTGTTTGAGATCACGCACATGGTCAATGTAGGTTACATGCCTTAAGAATGTTATGATGCCCTGTGTAAAAAGTGCCAGTCAACTGCTATTGGATTCGAGATAACCGTCTCTTTAATAATTGATCGTGAAAGTAGGGGCGCTATTCCAGTCAAACCGAAGTGAATAGGGTTCGGTAAACCAAACAGAAATATTTCAATTCTGATTTTGTAAAACAAAACAACCAAATTAAAAAAAAATTAACCCAAACCATACCAAAAAGAATAATAACTCAGTTATTTTGGGTTCTTCAATTTAAACAAAAATTTTGTAAAATTACAACTTAATTCAAATTTGTATGTCGTCTTAGAGTTAAAATATTGATCTTTACAAATTTATAAAAGGAATCATAAGATTGACAGCTGCAATCAAACATCTTAGATCTCCTACTACAGATTTACTTTCTTTGAAGAAAGCAATCCCAATTAGGTCTAGAAAGGTAACTTTACAAGATGGATGACATATGAACAATATAAATATTGAGAAACATAGTGAAGTCGGTCGTGTGTGATGCAAACGGATCTACTACTGAGATTGACTACTTTAAGCATGATATACATTTTTGGCCCCACTTCTAACAAGTGTTTTTGCCCTAAATAATCCTTTTTTATTACTTAATTACTCCTCTACCCCATTTTCAACCTTATTTACCTATCTAACCCATTTTTGGAAATCTCACTTTCAAAGAGAGATTTCTAGCAAAGAAAACGTGGTTCCAAACCACGTTTTCAAGCAAACGTTACTATGATTAGACAAATATATTGAAAACGTGGTTTGGAACCACGTTTTCTTAGCTTGAAATCTCTCTTTGAAAGTGAGATTTCCAAAAATGGGTTAGATAGGTAAATAAGGTTGAAAATGGGGTAGATGAGTAATTAAGTATTAAAAAAGGATTATTTAGGACAAAAACTCCTAACAACCCATGCTTTTAGAGGAATCGGTAACTTAACATGATATAAGGGCTCTCAATGCGCAAGGTGTAGGGTTCGATTCTTTCGCTCGCATATTTGGTCCACCCTTGACAATACTGCAATCTGCACTCGATTTATTTGTGCACTTTGATTTGTTTCTCATTGGTTCCTCTCTCCGCATAGAATCAGGGGTTTGCACATTGAGGGATGTTAAGCATGACATACATTGTAAACTCTAACAACTCAAGCCTTTAGAGCAACCGACAACATAACATCTGCCAAACTACTCAACTTGATGCTTGGATAGTCCCATCTCCGACCCTCTCCCTCCAAGGGTGCCTTCCTCCCGGTCGAAGATGAGAAGGATGAAGATGAGATTGAGAAAGATGTGTCTCGACTGCGGAGGTGTTTATCAAGGGCCTAGGGTTAGAATTAGTACTTATATAGAACCCTAAGTGACGTCGTTTTGATAACTAAATATCAATACTCATAACATTTAAAAAATGCTTACAAAAACCTCATCCCGAATTAAAATATGACAACCCGAACAAGCCTAAGTGTCTACTTCTTAAAGCCGAATAACACATTATTCCGGTGTTTTGGTTCGGTCATTTTGGACATGTCAGGTCAACCCAAATGGTGAGAACCCCTATGTCACGAGCTTATGGTCTACTCTAACATTACAGCCAACTACAAGTCCATTGAGGCTACGGTCCCATTGATAGTCAGCTATAACAGCTTGTAGACGATTCTGACTGTATAGTGCCCAATTTGGTGGTCTCATACCTTGCCATTTCTTCCCCATGTAAATCTAGGCTTCATGATGAAAACCCTACGCTTGTCTGAGTGCCATGTGCCAAAACGCAGATGGTTGGCCTTAACACTACAATGTTTTCACTTTCATAATGATGCTCTAATAAATTAAGTCTTGTGCCCATACAACAGTGCTACAATTTGTCCACGGAATGTTATTGAAAACATGCATACATGTTCAATTTCTGCAGTCACCTAAACTCATATGTTTGCACCCTGACTTATATCCAATCTGATGAACTTAGGGAATTCGCATTTAGAAGGTTCAATCCCATACCACACATTAAAAAGTTCATGCTAATGCTTCTGTATGTAAGTATCCATTTCAGTGTAGAACCTCTTCATTTGCCTTTTTCCAAATTCTAGTGGGATTTGTTTGACCTACATGCAATATAAGCTCCTGTTAGTACTCTTGGACATATAGGTCTAGATCACTTCGCGTAGGTGCACTAAAGCTTGGGTTCACCTTTTCAGAGCTGAGTATTGATATTAACATGGGTCGGCTAGTTTTGGCAGAAAAATTCCGGTTGAACTGACTCATATCACCATGTCCAAAATCCAAGGTATAAGAGCTCTTATGCAAAGTCTTGGGTTCAATTCTTGCCACTTGCATTTGGTCCCCCTTTATATCTTGGTGGTGGTGCACCTCGATTTGTCTCTCCATGTGCAATTGGGGGCTTGCACGTTAGGGACAGTGCCAAGCATGATATCGTAGTGGGCCCCATTCTCTAAAAGCTTAAGCTTTTAGAGCAGTTGGTAATATGGTTCTCAAGGATGAGCAGACAATATCCCCTTAGCCTTATGACCACCATACATCAGTATGTGTAATCACATGAAGGAAGTAGAAGAAAAAATCATGTTTGATATATAAGGCTGTAGATATTAGCTTAATTTTACGCAAGAACCGGTAAAGCTGAGTTCTTCTTTGCTGGGTTCCCAAGAAAAACAAAAGAAGCGATAACATGAACTTTTCGTACCTCCATTGATATTCGAGAGACTTTTCTCCGTGTCTTTCTTGACGTGGCATTCGTCTGGTCAGAGTCTTTTAACAACTGGACACCAATCATTTGAAGAGGCTTTGCAGCTTCAACTTCCTTGTCCTTAACCCTATCACCTACAGGGCTTTCGGATTGTTCCACTTCCTCCTCCTCTTCATCTGCCTCCTCGTCATCAACCTCCTTCAGGACATCTTCAACAACGTCACCATCATCCGCGCCATCAGCTTCTACTTCGATTACATCTGTTTGCTTGCCATGATCACTGCTTAAACCTTCTCCAAGAAAACGACGTCTCCAGAATTCTGTATTTCCTTCTTCCAGTTTGATCCGTGAAAGTAGCTCATCTAGCTCTTCGTCAACCTGTCAAAAATATAAACACAAAGCAGACAGAACATTATTAGTCTAACAATCAGAAAGAGACAGGTTCCCAAAGGGATATGAACCAAGCGATGCACTGAGATTGTATGTATAGAATAACCTCTTCTTCTTCTTCTTCCACAGGAGGAACCCAAAGGGGCCGGCCTCTAGAGCGATTTATTCTCCTTGCCTTTTGTACGCGCTGATAGAGCACATTTCTGGTTCCATCAGTTGGTAAACCTTGTGCTTCCAATTCTTCTTTTAGCTCAGACACAACCATCTTACTTGCTGCCTTGGGCTTTAAAGCATTTTGGTCAGGTCCTTTAATAATTTTCTTTAGCCTTTCCTCAACGCGGATATAGTCAAATTCAGATGCATCTCCCATTGCTGAAAGTCCCTCATTGCGTAAGATTTTCAGAAGCTTCCTATGGTGTGATTTCCAATCTTCAAGACATCTTTGTTTGAAGGAGGTTTCCATAGGGTTGGAATAAATAAAGCCAAGGGCGTCAGGATCTAAAGGAGTTTTTCCTCTTCGAGGTACCCATCGTTTGCGGTCTCCTGTAAGCCCGCCCTCAGCAACATACCTGGTTGCCGTGCAAAGTAAATCATAGCAAACAGAAGATGATCAGCATGACAGGCATTTAAACATTGCACCAAAAAACCGAATGCAGATGGAAAACCCATAGAACACTCAAAATGATTAAACAAAGAACCAGAGACATCCGGCATAAGCCACGTGAATACAGCAGGTACTCACCTGGCGATATAGTCGATCTCATAACCTAGTTCCGCTTCTTCTTGCAAAGGTTCAATCCAAGAGCTAACTAGGGTCCGGTACTTTCTACTCACGATCATGGCTCTGGGTGGAAGTGGCTGGTTATCTTTTGCAATAGCTTCTAAAGCTTCTAGCAATTCGACAATCCTTCCTAAAAACAGTTTACCAGCTTAACACCTTTCTTTTGACAGCACAAATTTCAAAAAGTGCTCGAGAGATATAAGTAAGCAGATTGCAATACGATATCATGGTTTCATCATGCATCTCCAGAACCACTTCTGGTTCTGCAACACTCCCACCATGTTATTGATATGACTAATAAGGTCATCATACACACAGCCATGTTAATAAGCTGAAGATCGTGAGAGATCAAATCGACTATTACTTGCAAAGCCACAAGGCAATAAATACACGCACATACAGATACATGTAGATTCTACATATATTGGTTTGTAGTAAAAGTAAGAAAGAACATCACACTGATTCTACTGCTTGTTTAAGGAGATTAGCTGTAAATATTGTAATTCTCTCATAGATCAGAGGCAGCATGCTTGGGTTCATTTTGCATAGATGAAATAGATTTGTTCTCCTGGGAGTCTGGTTGTTGGGACCATCTTTTAACAGCTTAAGCTTTTAGAGCAGATATTAACATAACAAGAGTTAAAAAGGAGGAAGAAAGACACAACTAGCAATTTTTTCGCAGCTAACAAGGAAAAAGGCATACCTTCTCTACATAGTGCACGGAGATACAAAGAAAGTGGATCCCCATGTTTACCCTCGCTATGTAACACCACCGTTCCCCCTGTATAGTTTTTAAGGGCACGAAAATGTCGAATAGCTTCTCGTACAACACAATACTTGGTAAAGCACTCCACCAACAACCTATTCAAGAGGAGCATTTGTCAATAAAGACATAAACCAAAATTTATATTGTCGACTAAACATGGACGGTGTATGGGCCAAAATCTTTGCCCCTACTTTCAAGGACATGGCACGCATGCAGTATATTGTAAATACAAGTATTGCTCAGTAACGATACATGAAAATGCTGAAACGCAATAAAACAGTACGCCGAACAGTTTGTACTACAATTTGCAAGGTATTAGTCCAGATGTGAGTATCAACTTTATCTACCAAAATTATGACGGTCTAGTGCAAAACAAGGAAAATGTGCCTAATTAACTTATGAGATTTTCTATTTTTTCTCTTTTCATGTGTTTCTAATTGTATTTGGGGCACAGGAAAAAAAAAATTGGCTTAGCTTAGGACAGTGCATAAGCTTTGTGAGCCTCACCACTTCCTTTGACCTGTTGAACTCCCAAATATTGTGTTAGTAACCATTCTCTACTCAATGTCTATTGCGAGATTGTCAAAGAATCCAACTTAAAACTAGTTGGCAATGAGCAGACTGGCCCAAAAGGCATAAATAATAAAGTGCAGGCCTTCTCTTGTTTGGTTTGGGACATTCAGCTCTCTGGCTTCTCTTAACCGGCCGAGCTTTGGACTATACTGAAATTGCATCAAGATGGAGATTGGCATCGTTCTGCCACATGTGGTCTGTTTGCAAGGAAGGGAACACATAGACATTTGATGAAGCAAAGCCTTGAGGCTTTGTTTTTGAGCTAGCTCTTCTTTGGGTGAAGGAGCATTTCTCTAACTACTTATGGCTTTTAAGGACTTTGGCGACAGCGACGGGTTTGTCTTGGAGTTGTTATCTAACCCATTACCAAAGTTGTAGCTAGGGTTACTTGTTCGGAAGTGGAATTTTCAGAAGTCAATCATGCATAATCATGATGGTGGGGGCCACCAAAACAAAAGCACATCCTACAAAATTGTTGCTTGAGGGTGCAGGAGAAATAATTGTAAGATGAAACTCGAAAGATTTCTGTGAAGAGTAGTAGTAACTCCAATTAACTTCATGGAAGTAGTAACATATCTTTGCTAATAAAGAGAAGAGAAAGAATTTGCTTACGCATAGGTCTTCACGTTAGGTTGTACACGATTGTAGTTTTCAACCATCATGCCAAGCAACTCAGCAACATCTTGTACCCTACAGTTCAAATCCAACCCCCCATTAAAAGAATTGCACACATAAAAGTAGGACAATTTTACAGGTTCCAGGAGTCATTGTTGATTATTCCCTTCAAAAATGACTAGATTCACCACAAATATGCCAAACAGAGCACAAAGCATACCAAATAAAGAAGGGAGACGCATATTTGAAATATGTCCAACAAATTAAATGAAGTCTTAGAGGGTTTTCGGAGGGGGAAGTTGGTGGGTTCCTTACATAAGTTTCCTGTGACATATAACAAGAGAACTCCTATTTTTTTGTCCGTTTCCTTTCATTTTATTGGTTACGAAGCGGCTTTCTAAGATGTGTGTCTCTTCAGCGACATGTCTTTGTTGGTATTATTAGGAGGCAGGTTTTTGTGAAGCAGTATAGTAGATCATACATTTGGGATAGATCAATAAAGTTGCACCCCCCACCCCACCCCCCCCCCCCCACCCACAAAAAAAAAAACAAAAACCAATACACACAAGCGTCCAAAAAAAGATGTGGATAACTTTCTTGTGGACGTTTATTGAGAAGGCCTTCAAATATCCCCTGGCTGGGTTGAATGAGATAGAATACCCTCTCCAGGAGCAGTTGGAGGACCAGGTAGCAAAGAGCTTTGGTAGACATATCTGGCTCCCTTGGGCAGGTGGTTTTGGGGGTGTTATAGAGAGGCGGGTTTATTGTGAAGGAGGATAGTAGATGATAGATTGGTCAAAATTACCTAATTTTCCTCACCCTAGTACCCACGACTCAAAACATTGTACTCTGACATTCCCGGTTTTCTAGATCTAGCAAACCGAAAAATAAGCATATCAAATACTGGCATAATGGTTTTTTATACATTTAGTATGAAGAAGTCATATAACCACCAGTTCATAGATGTTAATGCTCTGGTCTTCCTCTCACCTCTCTTAGCAAGCAGAGTGATGCATGTACTTATAAATGCGTATGGTTTTGTATATATTATGCCAAAAGGAACCAAACAAGCGATTCTCAGAGGACCTAAAATAGCGATCTTGACAAAGCCCACCCAACAAATCAACGAACCACGTAAACCCAACCCAAACCACATACTGAGGCCAACACGAACCAATAATCAGTGCTGCATACACAACAGCCACATTACAGCATGCGTTGGGCGTGGGCAACCTAAAATGACTTTTGCAGTTGGCAAAGGGAGACGGGTAAGATTTGGGTAGGACTTTTTGATTTGGAGTATCACAAAGTATACAGGACTTATACAATGTGGCTATTGACCAAGAGTATGAATACAGAGTTATGTAACAAATTATCAAACATAATATAACAACATGACGTCAGCCCTGCCAGAATGACATCATCCCTAGCTCGAGATCAGAATACTCGTATCAGCAATTCAAAATTCAAATTGTCTCCAGATTATTCTGTAACAAGCTTTTCTATGTATTTCATTATATCTTATCTAAAGTTTCAAATACTTTATAAAATCTCTCTTAATACAAACACAATGCTCCATCATTTGGTGAGAGCTTCCAATCTCTTTCATGGTATCAGAAAACTAAGGTCACGATCCAAAAAAAGTTTTAATGGCTTCCTCTTCTTCCATCGCTCCTGCTACCTCTACTAACATGCCTAATATACAACAGTTCTCCACCATCAAACTCACCAACATAAATTACCTTCTTCCAAAACCCATATGTTCCAATTCCCCAGTTGAACAATCTTATTGGATTGGTTAATGGCAGTAAACCCTGTCCACCAAAAAATTCATGTCACTGGATCTTCCACAAGACACCAAACCCAGCCGTCAAACCCGGGTAGACAATGATCAAGATGCCCTTAGTTGGCTCAATACATCACTCACAGAAGCTGTTCTACCAATTGTGGTAGGTCAAAACACGTCTGCCTCAGCCTGGGCAGCGATAACGGGATCCTTCAATTGCTCATACAACTGCAGAACACAAAAAGAGATGGGAAAACTGCTACTCCCTCCGTCCCTCATAAATTGATCATATTTCCACTTTGACTCTCTCCACATTTAACTCTCCACCAACTCATATTCTCTCTCCCGGCCCACTTTTCTATACTTCTTTCTTCTATTTTGTCTCTCCACATTTAACACTCCAACAGCCAATTTTCTCTTTCCTTTCCCACATCTTCCCTCCTCTCTCTAAAAGGTAAAATGAGAAACACACAATATATAACCTAAATCCTTAATATACGTGCCAAGTCAAACGTGATCGAATTATCAGGGACGGAGGGGGTACAACTTTTCTTCAAAAAGCCAACTATATGTCGGCTCAACTTGCTGCAGCCGGAAAATCTCTGAGCATTGATGAAGTCGATGCTATTGTCTTTAACAACATTGGCACTGAATTTTATCCCACTATTGCAACTCTCTTCTGTCGCAGTACTCCGGTAACTTATCCAGAGCTCCTAAGCTACCTAACCAGCAAAGAGATTATGGTTAATGCGACGCAATTCTCTCTTAAGTTACCCTCGGCTCAACTGGCTTACTGTGGTGGCTCCCACAACAGCCTCGACACCAACAATCGTGGTTTCTACAACACATACTCTCGTTCCATCTTTCATAACCCCAACCACCAATTGGCATATCTTTGAGTCAATCATCATCCTGGAAGCAACAACAATCTCAACAACAAGAAGTGCTCCCTCATTGGAACGAGCAACAACAACAATGGCAGAGTGGTTATTACACTAACATAGCCATTGCCAATACGACCCATCAAATTCTGGTGGTCCCTCAGCTCAAGTAGCTACTTACTCTGAGGATGATAGCTAGGGCTGTATACGAACCGAGTTCGAGCCGAACAGAGGTGTGTTCAAACTCGTTTGTTTAGTTTCAGGCCATGTTCGTGTTCGTATTCGTTTAATCTCCAAAAATTTGTTTGAACTTGTTCGCAGTTCGTTTAACAAAACTCGTTTTTGGCTCGAGTTCGTTCGTTTATTTGTACGAACCGAACTCGAATTTGAAAACTCGTGTTCTCGTTTAAAACAGTTACTTCAAACCAGAACTACACCTTACTTGTTCCAATTGTCTAAGTGATTTTAGCACTTTTAAGTTTAAACTAATTTATACTATAATTAACTTAAACGACGTTTGAGTTTTGAACATATTATAATTAAGTTATTATCCAGACGAGCTGTTCACGAACACATTCGTGAATACTTTGAAATGTTCATGCTCGGCTCGTTTAATAAACAAGCTCTAATATTTTGTTCATGTTCGATTTGTATATTATACAAACAAACATGAACGAGTTCTTTGGGGAACGAATCACGAGCAGTTCATGAACAACTCGGTTCATTTACAGCCCTAATGATAGCTCTGCTCATTTCTTATGGTTTCTCAACAATGATGTCACACACCACATCACCAACGATTCCAAGCAACTCTACGCCTTCGATCCCTACCAGGGGCAAGATCCTCTTTTCGGTGATAGTAATCCTTTACCTATCAAGCACATTTTTCCAGTATTATTCCAACTCCTAAATCTTCTTTTCCATTATCTAATGTTCTTCACATTCCACATATCACCAAAAATATCTTGTCTGTTCACCAACTAAGCAAGAATCACAACTTTTTTTAATTTTAATCCTTTCATTTCATTGTAAAGGACCAGGAAACCAAGACGTCGTTGCTTAAAGGCACACTTGATCATGGGCTTTATCAACTACAGCCCTCCAGCTCTCTTCCTGTTCCTTGTCTTGGCAAAAGCACTTCTCTTAATGGTTGGCATCAAAGACTAGGGCATCATAATGCCGAAGGAGTCAAACAAGTTGTTAGACAAAGTAAATTACCATGTAGTTCTGATTAATTGTATTTCTATTCATCATGTTGCTTAGGCAAAATGTCTAAATTTCCCCTTCCTTGTCCCTATATATTAGCACAAAACCATTAGAGCTTGTAACCTCTGATGTTTGGGGTCCTACTCAATCATCCACTAATGAACTTTAATCTTTCTCCTTATTGTCAATGCTTGTCCAATATTCACGGTTGTCCCCATTTGTTCAAAAATCTCAAGTGTTTCTTACTCAATCTCAAGCCCTTGTTGAACAACACTATGGTGTTCCACATCGCCTATTCAAGCTCTGCTCTTTATGGAAAATTGCCTAGCTAACGATAAAGAAACAGAAGTGAATTTTCCAATCTCACCCTAATTCCCGTATCACATGGCATTTTACAGCAATTTACAACACTTTGCTTGTCAGCACCCCCACGAACATACCGGACCAGCCTAGAGAAAAATCGGTCATGTCTTCGACACTGGACTTTCCTTCTTGGCTCACTCTTCCGTCCCACTTAAATACTGGCCTTATGTGTTTGATACTGCTCTCTATCTCATCAGCAGAATGCCTGCCCCTAATCTTCATGGACTTAGCTCTTACGAAAAAGTGTTTCACCAAAAAAACTGCACCATTCATTTCTCTAAGTGTTCGGTTGTGAATGTTTTCCCTTGCTTCGCCCTTACCAAACCCACAAACTTAACTTCTACTCAACTATGATAATGTGTCTTGAATAAAAAAACCCAAAATGTGTGGGTGTCCCACATTGGTTATTCAGAGAAGGTTACAACTTGGCCCTAAGAGTATAAGTCTTGTCTCATATTGGTTATTTAGAGAAGGTCACTACTTATCTCTAAGTATATATATGTTGTCTTGTATTGTGTTTTAAGTACAAGAAAGAAGAGTCATTCTTTGAGAGGGTTTGTTGAGAGACAAATATCTGTAATCTCCATAGCCAGAAATAGTGAAATCGCTACTACCACCGTGGAGTAGGCTTTCGCTGAACTACGTAAATCTTGTGTCTTATGTGCCTTTATTTTTTGTTATTGTTTCGATTCTCTTCTTTATTGCTTAGTGTGAAATCTAGTATATTCCTTTAACAAGTGGTATCAGAGCTGAGGTTCAGTGATAGATTGAAAGCACCTTACAATGGCGCAAAATACTTCGACGAAGTATGATTTGGAGAAGTTTAACGGATCGAACGCTTTCAGTTTATGGAGGATGAAGATGCGTGCTATTCTGATTTAACAAGGGTTGTTGAAAGCGTTAAAGGGGAATCAAGGGCTTCCTGAGACGATATCTGCTAATGAAAAAGAAGACATATTGGAGAGAGCCCATAGTGCCCTGTTGATGTGTTTAGCCGACAACGTGTTGCGAAAGGCTTCTCAGGAAATGACTACGGCTGGATTGTGGCTGACATCGAAGAGCTTATACATGACGAAGTCTCTGACAAATCGCCTATATTTAAAGCAACGGCTGTATACTCTTCGAATGAAAGAAGGTACATCGATCAGTGATCATCTTGATGAACATAACAAGGTAATATTAGACCGGCAAAATATTGATATCAAGATAGAAGATAAGGATAAAGCTTTAATGTTGTTGTGTTCTTTACCTCCATCATATGAACATCTTGTTACTACCTTATTATATGGGAAGGATAGCATCTCCATGGAGGAGATTGAGGGTGTGATAAATTCTCAAAAATTAAGGAAGAAGAACATGGTGATGGTCTGATGGCTCGAGACCGAAGCACTGACCATGCTGAGTCTAGAAATAAAGGAAGATCGAGGTCTCAGTCAAAGGCCTAAAAATTGAAGTGCTATCATTGTCACAAGTAAGGGCATTATAGAAAGGATTGTCCTGAGCGTAAAGGGGAGAAAAATGATAATTCCAAGAAAGCTGATGCTGGAGTAGTAAAAGATAATTTTGATGGTGCGGATGTTCTCTCAGTTACTATCAGTTCCTCAGATGGAGGGTGGATTCTTGATACGGGTTACCCTTATCATATGTGTCCCAATAGGGATTGGTTTGCCACTTATTGCCCATTTGATGGTGGTAAAGTTCTTATTGGAAACGATGTCGCCTGTAAGGTGGTTGAGATAGGTTCAATTCAAATTAGGATGCATGATGGTATTGTGAGAACTTTGACTGATGTCAGGCACGTTGCAGAGCTAAGGAAAAAATTGATTTCTATGTGTACACTTGACTCCAATGGTTGTAGTTATCGGGCTGCGGGTGGAGTTATGAGGATAATGAAGGGTGCTCTTGTTGTGATGAAGGGGTTGAAACAAAATAGTCTCTATTTGTTACAGGGTAGCACAGTTACAACAGCAGTAGCAACTTCATCTTCCGATATAGATTCAGACACTATCAAGCTTTGGCATATGCGTCTTGGGCATATGAGTGAGAGGGGTATGGATGTGCTGAGCAGACAAGGTTTGCTAGGAAGCAAGAAAATCGGGAAGCTGGATTTTTATGAGAATTGTGTCTTCGGGAAGCATTGCAAGGTAAAATTCAGTCGGGCTGTTCATACCACCAAAAGTACGGTGGATTATATCCATTCAGATCTTTGGGGTCCTTCCACAGTTCCTTCTAAGGGTGGTGGCAGATAAATGTTAACCTTTATTGATGACTTCTCAAGACAGGTCTGGGTGTACATTCTGAAAAAGAAGAGTGATGTCTTTGTTCAGTGGAAGCAGTTTGAGATGATGATTGAAAAACAGACCGGCAAAGAAATTAAATGCTTGAGGATTGACAATGGCATGGAATTCTGTTAGGATAAGTTTATTAAGTTCTGCAAAAATGAAGGCATAGTGAGGCATCGAACTGTTAGAAAAACGCCACAACAGAATGGGGTTGCAGAACGGATGAATAGGACTCTCCTTGAGAGGGCTCGATGTATGCTTTCAAATGCCGGGTTATCGAAGGAATTATGGGCAGAAGCTGTTAACACAGCTGCATAGATTGCAAGACTCCTGAAGAAGTTTGGACTGGTAAGCATGCTAATTATGAAAATTTAAGGATATTTGGTTGTCCTGCTTATGCTTATGTTAATGATGGTAAACTTGAGCTGAGAGCAAAGAAGTGCATTTTCTTAGGCTATGCAACTGGTGTAAAAGGGTAAGGCTATGGTGTCCTGATTCTAAGTCATCCAAGTTCCTAATTAGCAGAGATGTGACCTTTAATGAGTCTTCGATGCTTTCGAAGAAGGAGGAGTTGACTGATGCAAGGAAAGACCACGGTGCCAGGGAGAAGGTGGAGCTAAAGGTTCGAGCTCCGGATTCTTTGCCTATAATTCCTACAGATTAAAAAGATGGTTCTCATTCTACCGAGGAGAATGAAGAAGCTCGGGAACAGCAATATGATATTGCCAGAAACATATCGAGAAGAGAAATTCGACTTCCTCAGAAGTATGGATATGCGGATATGGTTGCTTATGCTCTTAGTGTGGCAGAGAGTATTGAGGTTGAAGAGCATGTTACATACAAAGAGGCCATCAAGAGCACGGAATCAGCCCAGTGGATAGTTGCTATGAGTGAGGAGATGGAATCTCTTTACAAGAATCAAACGTGGGAATCGATCATGTGGGCCAGAAGATGGTTGGTTGCAAATGGGTCTACAAGAAGAAATAGGGTTTTATCGAAATGGAAGATGCAAGGTATAAAGCACGCTTGGTAGCTAAGGGTTTTACTCAGAGAGAAGGTATTAATTACAATGCAATATTTTCTCCTGTAGTAAAACTTACTTCGATAAGAGTGTTGCATGCTATGGCTGCTCTATATGACTTGGAGTTAGAACAGCCGGATGTCCAGACAACTTTTCTACACGGTGAGTTGGAAGAGCAGATATTCATGCATCAGCCAGAGGGATTCATGATCTAGGATAAGGTAGACCATATTTGTTTATTGAAGAAATCCTTGTATGGATTAAAGCAATCTCCAAGACAGTGGTATAAGCGGTTCGACACTTCATGGCAGAGAGAGGTTACACCAAGAGTGTCTATGACAGTTATGTGTATCACCAGAGGCTCGCGGATAGTTCTCATATATACTTGTTGTATGCTGACAACATGTTGATTGCTGCAAAATCGATATCAGATGTCAACGGTTTGAAAGAGCTGTTAAAAAGAGAATTTGAGATGAAAGACTTGGGTGCAGCAAAGAGGATATTAGCAATGGAGATTCAGAGGGATCGACCTGTAGGAATTTTGTACTTGTCCCAGAAAAAGTACATTGAGCGAATGCTGCAGAGCTTTGGTATGAAAAACTCTAAACCTGTGACTACTCCTTCGGCGGCACACTGTAAGCTTTCAATAGCTGATTCCCCACAAACCCAGGAGAAGGTGGAGCACATGGCGTGCATTCTATATGCTAGTGCAGTAGGCAGTCTCATGTATGTTATGGTTTGTACGAGACCGGATATTTCTCATGTAGTCAATGTGGTTAGCAGGTACATAGGTAATCCTGGGAAAGCTCATTGGCAGGCAGTGAAGTGGATACTTCGATACCTGAGAGGTACTGCGGATACTGGTTTAGTCTACCATCGGGACTGACATGAATGGTAGAGTTATTGGATATGTGGATTCAAACAACGCTGGAGATTTGGATCGGAGGAGATCTTTGTGTGGTTATGTCTTCACTTTTTCGAGCGGTGTGATCAGTTGGAAGGCTACTCTTCAGACCATTGTTGCCTTATCTACTACAGAAGCTGAATACATAGCAACGACCGAAGCAGTGAAGGAAGCAATTTGGTTGAAGGGCTTGGTTGGTGATTTGGGGTTGAAGAAGGAGTCTAGTATTGTTTACTGCGATAACCAAAGTGCCATACATCTGACGAAAAATCAGATGTCCCATGAGCGGACCAAGCACATTGATGTCAGGTTTTATTTTATTCAGGATGTGGTTTCTCATAGTACTGTTATGGTAGAGAAGATTTTCACAGATGAAAATCTAACAGACATGATGACAAAGCATATTCCAGGTATCAAGTTTAAGCACTGCTTAAATTTAATCAGTATCAGCGGTATTTGAGGTGCAGCCCTAGGGGGCAGGTGTGGTAGCAGCAAATGATATTTTTAGGTTGTTTGTGGCTTGTTTTATCCAAGCCAAGGTGGAGATTTGTGATAATGTGTTTTGGATAAAAAAAACCAAGAATGTGTGAGTGTCCCACATCGGTTATTCAGAGAATGTTACAACTTGGCCCTAAGTATATAAGTCTTGTCCCATATTGGTTATTTCGAGAAAGTCATTATTTATCTCTAAGTATATGTGCTGTCTTGTATTGTGTTTTAAGTACAAGAGAGAAGAGCCATTCTTTGAGAGGGTTTGTTGAGAAAAACAAATATCTGTAATCTCCATAGCCAGATACTATGTTACATGGACTCTTCGGTTTGCTTGAAGTACCCGTGTCGGACACTCGACACTTGGACATGGGTATGGGATATGTGTCCGACACATCTCATAGGATATGCTGTTATGATACTATCTTATAGTCTTTTGTTTAATTAGTTATTGCTTTGAGACGAGAAAAGTTGTCAATTAAAACCAAAAGCATCACCTAAAACACCTTTTTGCCTCTAAAATAACTAAAAAGCAATAACAAATATGAACATTTTGCCGTGTCTCCGTGTCTTGCGTTTTCAAAATTAGACGAATCCGACACTTGGATACGTATCCGATCCGGACACTCATACCGAGTCCATGTAACATAGGCCAGATATAGTGAAATCGCTACTACCACCGTGGAGTAGGCTTTTGCCGAACCACGTAAATCTTGTGTCTTGTGTGCCTTTATTTTATGTTATTGTTTTGATTCTCTTCTTTATTGCTTGGTGCGAAATCTGGTATATTCCTTTAACATCAACTCTCTACGTCTTTTTAGAGCACTAGTTAGGTCACACGTGAGACGCACGTTGGGATGTGACCTACTTCAAAATTATTTGTCGAAGAACTTCTAAAGACCATTAAATCATCCATTTTTTCTTGCTTATAAAGACCACCAACTATGGCAAAGTATGATAAAATATTAAAAGCCATGATAAAGTTATTTCAAGAAATTGTGCTAAATAATAGAATTTCTAACTATCCAACTCCTTCTCAATCGTTATCCACTTCCTGCAGATATTTTCTATCATGGTCCCATCTTTCTTTGATTTGCTTGCATGATCGCAAGATGACTTTGTCTCACCGGTACAAAAGGACTACCAGTTTGTTTACCATGGTGCTCTACTTAATAAGCAAGCAAAATCTACGTACTTAATTTTCATGACTTAAATTTCTCAATTAATGTGACGTACTTAATTTTCGTGACTTAAACTTCTCAATTACTGTTAGAAATTTGGTGTGTGAGTGTTTGAGCTGAAATAAGTTAGAGTCTTCATCAATTGGGTTTCAGCCAATCCTATCACCCATAAGAGTGGAATATACAAAGACAATAACCATACGAAGAATGTTATTGTGCAAATATATGGTATTCCGGGCTACCGTGAAACATACAAAGACAATAACCATATGCTTTTCTCATCGACTTGCTTTCCCTTTCTTATTATCTTCCTCATATCCTTCACAGAATCGTTTAAGATCAGAATTAAACATATCAAAGCTTTGTTCATACAGACATCATATTTCATGTCCACGTTTTTGTGTTTGGTGTTCATGCTCAAATATAAACAGAAGGCAATAGATTGCATGATCAAGGTATTATTGTTGTCGTCATCCCTATCAAGTGTTTTCGGTTGCTTAGTTATAATGATTTATGTGTAGTTCTCTATAGAGTTGTTTCATTTGTTTAAGTTTAGTAAGCCTATGACACATCCTTTTAAACTTCTCCACAGTTGTTGGATTTTTTGACACATGATCGTATGTCCCTCTGTTTACACTCACATACCAATCAAAGGATATTCTTTCGAGCATGTCATAACTCCTTTCAGAGCGAGAGGAGTAGATATAATTATTATCTAAGACGCATCTTATTTGATTGAGATGTAAGGTCTTATTTTAAAGCTTAATTCATGCTGAATCAAGCATTATACTGTCCAACTTATGATATCATATGCAGCTACTTTCATTGACCTTATCTTGTTACTATTTTCGAGCAAATAGATGTTCTTTCAGGCTTAAGAGCTGAGGCCAATCTGATGTGAACAATAAATATGTCACAACTACAGAGACATATAGAAAAAATGAGCTATTGACAAATTTTCTAGGATTCTGCATGATACGGGAGTGCCAACAGCATAGCCACTAACTCTAGACTTTTAAGTGTCCTAATTTTAAAAGACGAAAGGAATCGCGTATTAGCTTCTAAAATATAGTTACACCTTGACTATTTCTTAAGACGTACTCAAACAATTCATCGCAAAGAGAAATAGGCAAAACTTCTACGAAGTAGTACAGCTTAAAGATCTTCAATGCAACAACATTGCATTCTAAGTCCAAGAGCAATTTCAACACTTCAACAACAGTACGAACAATCCATTAGGCTATTGTTATATTAAACTGAGCATTAAAAACGACAATATATTAATGCTCGGAACCTATGTTACATGGACCCTTCAGTTTGGAGTGAAGGGGCGGTGTCCAAACAACACGACCCTGACACGGGGTACGGGATCCGTGTCGGACCCTTTGGATTGAGAACGGACACGGCTGATGTCTCTGTCACTATTTAGAGGATGAAGAAGATTCTTGGGCAACTTTTAATCTGGATGAAATGAAGAAGGAAAAGATGAATCTGCAGATCAGACATACCAATTTTTTCTTCTTTGTTTTCGTCAAATTAATGAATGAAATCCTTAAATTGATTGATCTTTGTCATTGTGTACTAGTTTCATTTGTTTGTCAATTGCGTTGCAGAAGAAAGAAGAAGAAAAGTGGTTGGAGACGGAAGAGAAGGAGAAGCAGAAGATGGAGGAGGAGAAGCAAAGCAGAAGAAAGGAGAGCGAGATTTCTCTGTAACTTTACCTCGAGAGACGCACAAACTTGTCTTGCAAGTTGAAATGACTGAAGAGATGTTTTCAATCTGCTAGAACCATTTTTTTTTTTTTTTTTGCTGTCTTATCTGCCAAGGCCCATAACCACACATGCAAGTTTTCCTATGTGGCACCATCCCTGTAATGGGCCAAGGCCCAGAACCACACATGCAAGTTTTCCTATGTGGCACCATCCCTATAATGGGATGCATGTGGGCCAGAACCACACAGCTCAATTCATAAATCTTTTTAAAATATATCCACTATGTAAAACTCAGGAAAAAATGTAATTCAACATTCACATTGCGTATAAAATTGCATTTTATTTTGATACATATCTTGATGGTCTACCTCACATTTCTAGCATTCTATTCAGAATATTTATGTATAGTAATTAGTTATAGATGGTGTTTAGTAACGCACTACAGTAAGAATATAAATGTAATATAAATATTACGTACGACGTGTCCCCGTACCCGTGTCCAACTTTTGGACGGTGTCCACGTATCCTAGAATCCCGAAAATAGGCGAGTCCCACACACGGACACGTATCCGATCCGGACACCGACACCGAGTCCATATAACATAGCTCAGAACATGCATCCTAATAAAAACAATCCAAAACTATAAACAAGTTCCATGGTTGCCAAGATATCAGTCCATGGCCATTTTCTTCTAAACAATTTTAAAACACATGACTGCAGAGACTTCAAACACTTCCCAGGCAAACTTTTCAATTTAATGGGGAAAGTAAATTTTCTTCTTGTGCAACTGTTTTGAAGTCAATATCTTAGCACCCAAATACATGCAATTAACTAATCAAAATGTAACAGGAACACATTAAAAAAAAAAAAAAAAACAATCCAATGACGGGTGATTGACTTGTAACTTGTGAATCCAGTTTTTATACTTTGCTGCTTCTTGAATTTTTCTTCTTGGATTGGAAGTTTCTTGTTGAATGCCATAGCCACCTAAAGCACCATATGTCTAATTACAGGTTATGTTTAAAAAAAAAGCAGCAGCATAGTTGACTAGAATGGCCATACCAGTAATACCTTAGTCTATAGATCTAATTTGAGACAATTCAAACCATCAATAAGTGTTGGACGCTCTCTTGGTAAAGCTTAACAAGAGTTTGACCAAGGTCAAGAGGTATCTGCTGGAACTTTTTCCAACGCTAATAAACAAATGTTGGCTTTGAATTTCATTAGCAAGAAAAGGGACCACTAAAATAAACTAGCAGTCTTGCAAGCTAGCAGACTACACATTGGCCTCCTTCTTTTCAACAGTTCTTAAATATGCTTCAGTATTTGGTGTTTCACCTACTAATCCCACACTGAATATCATGTTTTGCACACTGGGGTGCTAAAAAAAAGGAGCCATGTTGTGACACAGAGATCAGGCTATAGCCTTCTCCAAAATCCTGGAACTCGGGTCTCAAGTAAAATTTGACATGTCTTACCTGATATATCTTTATTAACACTGGCTAAGTATACCGGGACCATTTAAACAATATTACTCATTAAGGAAATACAAATTCCTAGCAAGTTTCAATGTCTTACATAATTAACTTATTCATTTCTCAACCAAACTTTGTTCCGGGACAGTAGTGGTTATAGAGACCTTTGGAGGGTCTATAGTATGTCATACCACAATGGATCATCATCAGGAGGTGATGCACCACTATGTCTGTAATTATAACATAGAAATAAACTTCAATAGTTTTACGATAGCTTTAGTATACTAGTATGTTTGTATTGGAATCTATATACATGCACAATTGCACAATAATTCAAATATGCACTACACCCATCAACAAACCAATATGAAATACAAAATTACGAAGGATAGAGTTTCTGACAAGATATTCCATTAGTATAGGGTAAATTATTACCTCTTCTTCTGTTGCTGAAAAGACCACAGGGAACAGTCTGCACGTTGTTTTCTTTAGCAGACCTTGACGAAGAAGATATAGTAGTTCAACGGTAGTTTAGTTCTAATGTGAATGGAGGTAAGTTTTGATAGGGTTTTTTTACTGATGATGTTAAGATACCATGAGTTTAAGGGTGATTTCTCGGTTTTCATAGTCCCCCCCCCCCAGTAAAAGTCAAAACAACCTTTAGCTCCAACAAAAGCAAATATTCCAATAAGGGTATTCTAAGGAAAGAGGCTTGATATTCTATGAAAAGTCAAAAGCACCAATAAAGTTATAAGTCGAAAACAACCCTAATCACCCATCACCCCTAACCTTTTGTGAAGATTTCAATTTTAAAATGGCATTTTCAGTAATAACAAAAAAAAAAAAGATCAGCCATTTAACCCCATCTATGCTTTCTCTTGCGTCTTTCCTTGTCATGCACAAAGCCCATTAAGTGTGCCCTTAGACAACAGGTCGTCAGGTAATCTTCTCCTTCTACTCTCTCCTTCCCAATCTAAATCAACCTCATCTTGTCACATTCCCGCCTCTCCTGAATATCTCACTAACTCACTCTCCTAATGCCATACAGCCATTTCCAACTCATCATTCTTCACCACCCCATCATGACTCACGCTCGTCTCGCGACTCTCGTGATAGCTCACCCCCCACCCCGTACCCTGCCACTCCCTTTGACATAAACCTCCTTGGTTGATCTCTCTTACCATCCCTGCTTCACCGCTTCTTCAAACCCACCACCAGCCCCTGCGCATACTTAGTTTATGGCTCTACGCCACACAACCAAACCACCCTCTACCAAAGTTTCCCTTCATGTCTTCGTTGCCCTTTACCCCATGCCTTTCTCACCTCTATCTCCACAGACACCAAATCTAGTTGCTTTGCCCAAGCTAACCACCCTCACTGACGCGATGCCATGTATCGTGAACTTAATGCCGGTCATCAAAAATAGATTTGATCCCTTGATCCTTTTCACCCTTCCACGAATGTATTTAGCTGTAAATGGGTATTTCACATGAAACGCAAACTCCACAAATCCGTGGAAGATACAAGGCTCAGCTTGTTGCCAAGGGCTTCCACCAGCTTGAAGGCGTTGATTAGACAGCCACTTTCAGCCCAGTTGTGAAACCCATAACCATCTGTGTTGTTCTACATCTTGCCCTATCTCATCACTGGCCGCCTCACCAGTTGGACGTCTCAAATGCATTTTTACATGGCCTCTCACCTAAGATGTCTTTTTTGAGACAAGCCCCTAGCTTCACTTACACCCCTGCTCCCACCCATGTTTGCAAGCTCCACAAAATTTTCTACGGCCTCAAACAGGCAGCCCGAGCCTGCTTCGTCGCTTGTCCGAGTTTCCCCTTTCCCAACAATTCAAATCCTCTAAAACGGATCCCAGCCTGTTTATCTGCTCTTGTGGTAGCATCAAACTTTATCTCCTAATGTATATAGATGACTTTATCCTCGCGATCAATAATCCCTCTATGGTCCGATCCCTACTCAATTCTCTACATCTCGAATTTGATATTCAAGACCTTGGTGGTCTCAATTATTTGTTTGGTGTTGAAATTGAGCACTGCCCCACTGGTCTTATACTCTCCTAACGTTGATACATCTTAGAACTCCTTATATAAACTGTCATAACTGATTATGAAGCACTTGACACTCCCTTTTCTTGCTCTCATAGATTGTCCAAGCACACTGGCATAGTTATGCCTGAGCCACTTTGTATCGATTTAGGGGTTGTTTGATAAAACTGAAATTTAAGTGCTGAAAAAGTTAAGCACTGAATTCGTAAAACTAAAAACTTTAAGCGACTGAATTTTTTCTGAAAAATAAGTTAACCTGTTTGGTAAACCAAAAGTAGATGTCTGAAAATTGTTTATTTACAAATTCATCCATTTTACCAAAATTAAGCATTTGTTTATGTACTTTATAACTTTTTTTGGGGGGCTAAAATTGTGTTAGTGTTGGAGGTGGTGGTGGCGGCGGCGAAAAGGTGTCAATGGTGGCGGTAATGGTGCGTGAAAACATGTTGGTAATTGTGATGATAGCAACAGGTGGCGACATGGCGGTCATGGCAGTGGCTGTAGTGTGGTGGATCTTTAGATAATTTTGGCAAAAATGAATGTAGTGACAATGGCGACGATATGGTGGAGGTAGCGGTGTCCTTGTGGTGGTGGTGGTGGTGGTGATAGTGGCTAGGTCATGGTAATTGTGGCGGTAGTAACAAAAGGAAATAATGGTTGTGGTGGTGGTTGTATTATGGTGGAGGCGGTGTTGCCAGCAAATTAATTGAGGCGGCATCGTGGTGGTAATTATTTTTTTTGTAAAACTATGTTAAATAACGTTTAACCATCTCACTTAGAAATAAGCTATCGGCACTAAGTAAGTCCACCCGGACTTAAAATTCTAGCCATTTTTTGGTAGGAATTAATTTTTTAAGTGATACAAGGTTTAGCGTTATAAAACGCACTTAATTGAAAATCATTGAAAACTTTAAGTTTTAAGTGCTTAATTATGTTATCAAACACACCCTTACTCTTTGCTCCTTACAATATCTATATGATTTCTTAGCCTGAGCTCTTCTTCTAGATCGATCGACTAGCTCAACTCATGCAATCCCCAACTTTTGCTCATTGGTTTGCTGTCAACCACATCTTACGCTACCTCAAAGGCACCATTTCTTATGGTCTCTCCTTTGAAAACTCAGCAACTCTTACCCTGACAGTATGCAGTGACACCAACTGGGACACAACAGCAATGATTGTCGCCCAACGCTGTTACGCTATTTTTCTCCGTCCAAATCAAATTTCTTGGTCTACCAAGAAACAACCCACCATCTCCAGATCATCCAGAGTCTGAATATCGAGCTGCCACTGATGCTAATACTGAACTCATTTGGCTCCGGTCATTGCTTCGTGAACTTGCCTTCTCTCTTCCCTAAGCACAAATCCTCTGATTTGATATCTTGGAGCTACATACCTCTCTAAAAATCCTACTTTCCATGGCCGCATCAAGCACATAGAAGTTGACTTTCACTTCATGCATGAACAAGTGCTCAGAAACGTCTTCAGATACGGTTTCTCTGCACTCTCACTTCCTTCATCTTTGAGACAAGCTTCAGCCTGGGGGGACGTATCAAACATAGATAACAATGATAGCGTCAGCCCTGCCAGAATGACATCACCCATAGCTCAAGATCAGAATACTCATCTCAGCAGCAATTTGAATTCAAATCGTCTCCAGATTTTTCTGTCACAATTTTTTCTGTTGTTTCAGAGTACTTATCTAAAGTTCCAAATAGTTTAAAAATCTATCCAGCAATGCTCCACACTTGGTGTGAGCTTCCAATCTCTTTCACAACTTCAGTAATAGCTTTGTGTGGAACCCGAAGTTTACAAAGAATTACAGGATATAAAATTGAAGTCTGTTCATCTGCTCTTGAGTAACTTTGAGAGGCTCATCTTCCTAGTCAGCAGGAGGATTCACAATGGTGAAAGACTATTAAAATAAGATGTGTAACGTTCGCTTCTTCTTCTCCATCTCGAAAAGGACTCTCGTGAAGGACGGAGGGCTACCTTTCTGTTGGAAGGGCTCTGTTGGTTCCTGGACTATAGATGATTATAGTCCGTAGGTGTTGCGTGCTTTAATTTGTAAGAGGGGTGAAGACATTGTAAGCCATCTGCTGCCTTATTATGAATTCAGGAACATTCAGTGCTTGATATGTCAACTTCAGTATTTATTAATTAAGCACTTCTGAGTAGTTCTTCCGCGTCGACCCCCGGGAGCACCGGGGGGGGGGGTGAGTGAAGAGCTGCAGAATGGCCCATTAAGATGACCCGTTTGGGAGAGAAAGAACTGGCAAATATTTCAGGTTTCAGGGGGTACAATGCATTTTGCATTGCCATCGTTATCATTCTTGAGCCTTCTCTTTATTTTGGTCAAGGAAGGTTGTCCCCCACGAGGATTACCGATAATTTGCCTTTTGAAGCAAATTATGTTTCCGTTCCCTTAAAAATGTGCACGATTCCAGGGCTTTCTCTCAGGTTGAATCAAAATTGAGAATCAAGGGGATAAAAAGCATACACATAAGGAGTTATGCGGCATTTCATTCGGATGAGTTCATACTGGATAATAATACAAGGTATCAGTGAATCTCAAAAGGAGTAAATAAATTCACCTATCATACGACTCGGCCCTTGTATATGCTTGGATCACCCAGTTATACGTCTCTGTATCCGGCTTCATGTAGTCTGGAATTGAAAGTGAAATACAAACTATCAAAAGGAACCAGTTTCTAGCAAACAAAGCTGGAGAAAAATGATTCAGGCAAAAAGAAGGAACTACATTTTATCCTAATAATTATCTAAAATGTGACACCCTCTTTAAGAACCAATCCCACAAACAACAAATAACTGAAATCTTTTCTTTTTCAGATCAATCTCTTTGCTCACATTCAAACCTCTCTCTTGCATCTTCATATTCACATCTATTCTTAAAGAGATAGGTACATTTGTGTGAATGAAACATACATATTTGAATTGTAAACATCTACAAATTCGGGTTTTTCTTGTTGTACTAAAATCCCTAAGTGAAGTGGTTGTATCGGTTAATTCGGCTTATCGAGGTGCTTCAAGCTCGATCTTTCTAGTGCATATGGAGACTCTCAAGACTTGAGCACAGTGTCTGAACGTAGGCAAGAGGGCCGAATCGGGGGACCAAAGGGGTGAGCACGGTTCGGTTGGGAGGCTGAATACCAAATCAAACCGACCAACCTCGGTTTGGGATAAATAAAAAATAAAAATAAAAATCCGAACCGTGGTTGAACGGTTCGGTTTCTGCGGGTTGAACGGATCGGTTTGGACAATTTAACCGGTTTGGGCCAAACTCAATTTTGGGCAAGTTTAGGCCCAAAAATTAATAACTTATACATGCTAATAAGCTCAAAAAAAACTGAATTTTTTATCAAAATTAATAAAACTTAATGAGATGTAGGCAGCGAGTGAAAAAAATGTGTTACATCAAGGGATTTAGGGTTTATCTCATTTTATATGAGTGGTTCGATAACTAGGGTTAGTAAAAAATACTAGGATTAGGTAAACATGTAGATATGTTATATTATATATGGTTGGTTCGATTTATGCGGTTTCAAAAAAATCCGAACCAAACCAACCGAACCGAATGGTCACCATATCAACGTAATCTTGTGGTTTGTCAATCTCTTTAGTTTTCAGTTCTTTTAGTTTATGTTAGTTCTTTGTTGGGCCAATCTCCGTCAACTTAAGTTTTTATAGCACTGGATACTTTCTTTGAGAAAACAATATGACCAACATTTTACAAACCAAAACAAGTTTAACCCGAGTGCAATCCAGCACCATAAAACAAGAAGACGTGTAGTCAAAATAAATTAGGAGTGCAAAGAAGATGCAGTATGACTGGTATAACCACTACTATTTTTTTTTTTTTTTTTCCTATTCCTTGTTAAAGTTGACTTTTGCTCCATAATCTTCAATATTAAAAAAAAAAAAACCATGCTTTTGTTGACATTTCTGAAATAGCTCTATGTCCTACAGACCATAGGGATAGGCAAAACAAGATCAACAATCTACATATGCATAATCGAATTGTATATGCACTGAAGAGACCATCAAAATCACAAACCTTCTCCGTATTCCATGTTCTCAAATGTCGCTAAAGCAATCTCAGGTATTCCGCAAGTAGCCTACAAAAGAAGAAAAACAGAATAAAGTAGCAGTTGCATCGAAAAACCTAGTCCAATAAAATGAGATCATGATATCTTGCACCCACCAATTCACTGGGAAAAAAAATAAAGCTTTACATGTACCAATAAGAAATATCGTAAATACCATAACCTTCTAGTGTATTACTGATTTTCCCATTACTATGCAGAGAAAAACACAAACTTCTTTACAACAACCATGCCGATAAAGAAAATTTTGAACCGGCTTGTGTGCATATACTGCTACCAGTTCTTGCTTTCACAAGATAACATTGATTATGTAAAGTATGAGATTGTTGAATTTCATGCATTACCTAATTATCTATCAAGAAATGTTGAGAAGTTGGAATTGTAATACCACACCTTTATGAATTTTTTTCAACAATGCCATTTTCGACAATAGTAAAAAGTATGCTAAAACAGTCAACAAAAGACCAGAATAAAAGTGACATTTCAGATAATATAAAACAGAATACCCCAGGGGCAAAGACACAGTGTTCAAGAACAATACAAACACACGTTCAAGCACTAACCAGCTCCAAAGCCAGATACAAAACATAAAAAATAAAAAAGGCAATGACATTGTTGTATATTATTCCCAAATTCTTAACTTAAAAGTCTTGTGTAACCCTAGACAACCCCTTTGCTGCCAGACTGCTATTGTTATCTTAGCAGCTTATTGTTATTTTATCTGGTTGAATCTTTCGTCATGTTCAACTTTTGTGGCATGTACTTGTTCTAAAGTGTGTATAAACTCCACAGCAGCTTTAACACCCATTTTCTCTTGTAGAAATAAGCTAGGGCGCACACACAAAAGAATAGCAACTTAATCACACAATTACCTGCACACTTAGAAGACAATTAAAATGAAAAGTGGTTGCCATCCTTCCAGCCGCCTCCATTTCATATGCTATGGTCAATGCGTTCTCATGATCCCCAAGTCTACAATCTTCTTCGATAAGCAGATCATACAGTTCATCGGTCGCTCTAAGCCCTCCCTCGGCACCCTTCAAAAACACTTTGTTGGCATCTTCAAGATGATTGCTTCTTATAAGCTTTTCTGGAAACAAGAACTTAAAATGTCAATTTGTGCAGGAAAAATGTCAATTTGGGTTTTTGGGAGGGAGGGAGAACGTAAAATGAAGGTTATGCAAAAAAGAAAAAAGAAGTAATACACACCAACAAGAACCAACCAAGCTTGGCGGATGTCAAAATTCAGCTTTTCCATTGCTGCAAGGATTTCTAAACCTCTGGTAGCATGGCCTTTAGAACCAAACAATCGAATCAACGCAAGAAAAGTTTCATGGAGAGGACAAAGGCCTTCACTTAGCTCTCTTCTCAGAGCATGCATCTGAAATAATGTACTAGAAAACTCACAATCTACAACTAAGGAGATCAAGAGGTCAGTTGAAACTTAATGTCATCCAACGTCTCCACGATGTTCAAAAAGAGACGATGAGTAGCAACTCTTGTGTGTTTAACATAATAACCAAGAACCTAGGAAGCACCGACACCTCATATTGGTCGAGCCGTCGAGGTATGGTGTCTGACACCCCGACACCTCCAGACATGTGTCCGACACCTCTCCGGTGTCCAATCTTATTTATTTATTTTTTTTATTATCCAACACCGTGTTGGACACCTCTTGACGAAGCGTCCACACGTATGCGGCCAAAATATAATACTTCGAACTTATTTCGAGATCAGTGTGTAATAAATTGACAAATCTGGGACTTTTTTAGAAATGAACTTTTAAACCAAACCCTATCAACCCAAACCTTTTGTCTTCTGAGTCTTCTGCTATGCGGTGTTGTCTACCTAACCAAGAGAAAAGAAGACGAAGCAGCGGACAACCAAGCTTCTTGCCTGAGGATTCGCTTGATTTCAGCCAAAGATACCATTCTTCTTTCTCTATCATCTCTCTTTTCCATCTTTTTTGTTACCTAAAGCATTCAAGCTTATCAGTCCAGAGGAAGATAAGTCAACATCCCCGACCTCATTCACAGACCGATATGTCTATATAAGACCTCTTCTTCATGCCTTTAGTACCATGTCTTTTTTCCTCTTCCTTGTTATTGTTGAGACAATTTCATGTTACTACCTTTCTTTGCCATCCATTTTGAACGAAATTCAACTGCTCCAATTGATGTTTAAAAATAGTTATCCACAAAACTGACAAAATCGAACTCTTAATTATGTTTATTTTTCTTATGTGTGTGTGTGTGTATATATCCCTACAATAAAAAATTATTAAAAAAATTCAACGGTGTCCTTCGTGTCCAAAATCTGATTTTTTGGAAATTGCGGTGTCCGGTGTCGGTGTCGGTGTCAGACGTGGTGTCCGTGTCCGTGCTACGTAGCCAAGAACCACAACTTTTACCCCTTTCTCTTTATTTTGTTAGATAAAACTCCAGTTCTCCATTTAGAATTTAATGTGAACAACACTGGTCTATTCCGGTCCCTCCGCGACCTTCATTCAGGAAGTTGTACTCCAAGTAAGAAAAAACTGCAATTCATGGAATTAAGAATATGAATCGAGTTATATATATAGATACAGAAATTTTTTTGGTAGCTCAAAGCCATATAGGAAAGTGTTAGGTGACTAGTCAATCTTGGATGTATAGATTACATAGAGAAAGGAAAAGAGGGTAATGTTGATGGACTTTCTTACAGCGCCCTCGTCGTCGCCATTGAGCACATGAGAGACAATCAATCCATGAAAGGAGCGAGGGCCGGGTGTGAGACCGGCCGCAATCATGTCGTAAATCACTTCCGATACTCCGGCCACGTCCCGGATTCTAGCGCGCTCCATGAGCTCCTCCATGAACACCAGTCGAAGCCCTTTCTCTGCGGTGGTGGCGGTAGCCACTGCATCGTCTTCCTTGTGCTGCTGCGGCTGCTGCTGCCTCCTCCTCCTCGTCCTCCTCTCCGGAACCGACACCGCTGATGCGGAGACCACCGCATTCGGAGCGGCCAATTGTGCTGTTGCAGGGTTGCCGAATTTCGCGGGGAGGTGGACGTAGCTTAAGAGGTTTGTCATTTAGAATGCAGTTTCAAGCTCTCGATGAGCTATTGTTAAGAGTAGACTTGTCACGGGAAATGGATAAGAAAATGATGTTTCCCTTTTTACACAACTGAACGAGCTCCGCTCCTCGGGAAGAGAGAGTGAACCTGGGTTTTGGGTTTAAAGTCCCACCCTGCGGGGTACTAGGAATATAATTTCAGGGCTAATTACATTGAACTCACATCAGGTTTGCCTAGAACTTGAGTCAAGCTCACCGGCACAACACCTTGATTGGGCGTTTTGCGGATTATCGAGTTTCCTCTTTAGGTTTAGAGAAAATTGCGTAAAATACTCCTGTGGTTTAGGGTTGTTGCAAAAAAACCCCTCCCATTACAAAAATTGCAATAAGACACCTGTGGTCGCAAAAGTGTTACACCCGTCAAAAAAGTCATCCAAACTAACGGCGTGTTATGCTCACGCTCCTAAAGAGTGCGTTTGGTAGAGATTATTCTAATGAAATGACAAAAATGCCCTATAGTTCTTCTTCCCTCACCAAATCCCTAACCGCCGCCACCAAGTCCCTAACCGCCGCCACCTACCTCACCATAATCGTAGCGCCGCCACCCGCTTCACTCAGATTTGTTTGCCGATTTTGGGTTCCACATATTATTTTTGGCCGGACGTCGTGGTGGTGAAAGGCCGGAGTTCAGGGATCTACCCATGCCGGTCTCAGTCGCTCTTTTCCTCCCATGCCGGAGCTTTGGCCATTTCTTCCCCTGTCTATTTCCGTCCGTACTCGCCACCCACGCCACGCCCCATCCACCACCATCACCACCTATTTTTTCCCTCGTCTCTTTCTGTCCGTAATCGCCACCCACGCCATGCCTCATCCACCACCATCACCACCTATTTCTTCCCCCCACCCTCACCACGCCTTATCCAGCACCACCGCCGCCCATTTCTGCTGCCACCATCAACTCGAATGCGCCTTTGCCACCAGCCAGATCCACAAACCATGAGCCTAGATTTACATTTCGGATCCACAACCCACTTTTCCCTCCCTTTCCCCCCTCTTCCCTTTTCCCCTTCCATCCGGTCCCCTATCTGTTGCTCGCGTCGGCCCTAATAAGGGCTTGGGTTGGGCTTGTGGCAAATAAGGGTAGTTTTTTCATTTGGACAATTTACAGGGGTATTTTGGACAAATTTTTTATTCCATAACGAAAACCGTGGATTGTAATACTTTTGCGACCACAAGTGTCTTATAGCAATTTTTGTAACGGCAGGAGTTTTTTTGCAACAACCGCAAACCACAGGGGTATTTTACGCAATTTTCCCTTAGGTTTATTAGCATCTTTTAGGTTCGGTCGACATCGAAGTCGTGGGTGGGTATGGATGAGGATGATAGTCAGATGGACTATATGTACATGGAGAATGTTTGTGTCAATTTCGTTGTTCAATGTTCATCGGACTTGTCTTCCGTGGATGGTCCTCCTAGTGCCACTAGCTCACCGAGATCGATGGCTTCTCATGATTCTGGCTCTTTTTATTCAGTTGCTGAAGGTACTGATTCTCCGCTGCAGTTGGTGTCGGCATCTAGAAATCTAGTTGTCGTCGACGAGCTTCACAAGACAAATGGTGGCACAAGTCCCGATGACTCCTCGGTTGCCAAGCCAACAACTAACTTGCCTCACTCTATTTCTCTTTCTTGCAGGTTGCATGACACATGGACTTTTGTTGATCAGGTGGCTTCAAGGTGGCTTGGGAGGTCTTATAGGATAAGCTTGGTCAAGTCTTTGAAGGTGATCCGAAGGCTTTGGGGGAGAGTTGGGCCGAGCTTATAATTGGGGCGATTGTAAGGGACTTGCGCATTTGCTTGTGATTGGATGATCTTGTTCGGTCTGATAAAGGGAAAGGTTTAGTTCATAGTTATCAATATCGTACCGGTACCGGCCGGTACGAACTGTTTTTGTCTTTTACTGGTACGATATTTCTTAAATTTTATACCGGTCAAAATACCGCTCTGTACCGGTTGTACCTAGACCTGGCAAACGGGTATATCCGTTGGATTCGGGTAAAATCCGGCCGGGTCCGGGTAAAGACGGGTCGGACATATTTTACCCGGGTTTTTTCGGGTAGCCATTTTGAGAACCCGCACCCTACCCTTGCGGGTAGGGTACTACCCGCGGGTAACTCAATCATTTTCTGATTATTTGTCTTTTGGAATAAACAAATTTTAAAAACCTACAAACTATACATATTTTGACCTCAAAATCTCCATCAATTCATTACACAACGATCTACTGAACATCCTTCAATCAAAACAACAAAATAAAGATCTGAAAATCTGAAAATTACACAACGATCTACACATCAATCTGAACGTCCTTCAATCAAAACAAAAAAATAAAAATCTGAACATCTTCCAATTAAAAAAAAAATCTGAACCAACAACCACAACTCCACAAGGCGACGGAGTGACCGATCGGTGCAACTGGGCGATGGAGTGATGGATCTCTGGCGACTGCGCGACGGGGTGATGGATCGGGCGTGACGGCGAGACGGGGTGACCGATCAGTGGCAAAGGGGTGACGGATCGGTGGCGACGATGTGACAGTGACGACTTGGCGGCGGAGATACGGTAGATCCGGGAGTGAGAGTGACGACTTGGCGGCGGAGATGCGGTAGATCCGGGAGTGACAAGTGACGGAGTGACGACTTGGCGGCGGAGATGCGGTAGATCCGGGGGTGACGAACGATGTGGCGCCGTGGGTGGAGTGGCCGTGTTTGGTCGATCTGTGAGAGAGTGATGGACTTGAAAAAAAGGACTTGTGAGAGTGAGAGAGACTTGAGAGTTGAGAGGAGGGGCGGCGGAAGTCAGATAAAGAGAGAATGAGGGTTTTTAGCCCTAAAAGGTATATATATAGTCACATAACCGGATAAACACGGGTACCCGGTAACCGACCCGAACTTACCCGGATTTTACGGGTCGGTTCGGGTACGGGTCTAATTTCAGCGGGTATCGAATATTGGTACCCGTACCCGGCATTTTGGACCGGGTACGGTTCGGGTAACGGGTACGGGCATAATTTTGCCAGGTCTAGTTGTACCGACCGAAAACTGCGTACCGGTCGAGATATTGTGTTTTGCACTGGTTCCTTAAAAAATATAAAAGTAACAAATTTTGTTAGAAATTTTGTAAATTGATCATATAAAGACTAAATAGAAAAATACTCTAAGTTCTATTATACTAATCAAAGCCTCTGTAACCTCCTGCTCATAAAATTCATTACAATTTGTAAAATCTTTCCTGATAAGTTTTCAATCTTCGTTTATCTCTGATTTACTTCATACCTGGAAGCTTTGATCATAGTCTTTCATCTATATGATGTAATACTTTACACACACACCGTCTCGCGCACACACAAAAATAACTTATTCTTGAATCCAAAGACATTATTATTGAACAAACTACTTATTCTTACATAAGAATTTGCGAAAGAGATCGTTAAAAAGGGGGGGGGGGTCCAAGATGAGATAATTCAATTGAATAAGCTATTTGTTTCTAATTTCACTGTATGGGAACAAACAACTTACTTGGGAACCAATAGCTTATTTGAAAACTTTGGTGAATAAAGTTATATAGGACAAACAGTTTATTTTAGAGGAGCTGCAAGTAAAAAAATATATGTATATATTGTTAGTTCGCCAATGAATAAATAATACAAATAGATATTGTTGATAAAAATCTTGAGACGGTACCGGTACCGGTACGTACCATTTCACGGGAAAAAAAATGGTACGCACTCCAGTACGGTATTCATAACTATGGTTTAGTTACTGAAACTCCTTCTACTTCTCTTCAGGCCTCTCCTGACTTGGAATGGCTTTTCAAGCTCAACTCTCGTATGGACCTTCCCATTTCTACCTCGGCTTTTAATCAATATGGCTCAAACTTACTGCTCAATAATTTGGACCAATACATGCAACCCACGATCATGAGACAGGCCCTTTCGATTTTGGTTCTAACCCTCGTATGCCCAGCCCCAAATCTGCTTTTCATTTTTCTTATGTGTTGCATATACGAGTCGATTCCTCTTACAACTTGACTCTCATGGAAGAGGATGCAGCTTCTGCCACGGCCATGGAATTAGATGATGCTACGCATACTGAGGTTTTAGAATTAAATTCAGCTTTGCCCATTGTAGTGCCACAGATGCAGGATCAATCTCTTTTACCGTCATCTGGTTTTACCCATAGCTCATCCTCAAAGATTCGTCTTCTAGTAGCGCAAGAGGGATCGTGAGGAGTTTCTGACATCAAGAAATGAGAAGAATGGGAAAAAGCGCAGGTTGTTTGACGTTTTTCCAACTGATCAACCCCCAAGTATGGCTATGCTTCAGTCTCTGTATTCATTGCACTCTACACTTTAAGTTGTTTTATTACATCCGTATTCACAAATTGCATTTATTGGAGCATTCTTTTTTTCGGTTGGATTTTTGGTTTGTTGATATTGTTGCTAGTACTAGTTCTGCTATGTGATTGCTTGTTATTTTAGACTGTATTTTTGTGTATGATAGTGTGTATTCACCTTGGTGGGCTTTAGTGGTTGGGCCTAACCAACCACGGGGATCAAGATGATAATTTTGAGCTGGAATTGTGGCAGTATTGGTCAAGCCGCTACAATTCGGATAGTTATAGGTTTGATCAAGGTTCACAACCCGGATGTTGTGTTCCTTATGAAAACCAAATCCGGTTTTCTTTTGGTTGCTTCTTTATTTTCAACGTTTTGGTTTTTATTCTTTTGTGGAACTTGATCCGGTCAGGTTGAGCGGTGGTTTATGGTTTGGTTGGCTGCTCCAGTTGTGTTGTATGTCTCCCACGTCTATAAAAATTATATTTTTTCTACATTTTACGGGTCGCTCTGGGATTTCTGAATTGGATGGGTTCATTTATGGACATCCTAATGTTTCACACCGCAAGAGTACTTGGTGCTTAATTATTACCCTCCTGCATCCCTTATTGGGGCCCATCTGGCTTCATGGCGATTTCAATCAGGTTCTTGACCCCTCGAAAAATGAGGAACCAACTCTTCAATAATTCCTAGGGTTTCTGGTTTTCGAGATTGTTTTGAAACTTTTGGTTTTTCGAATATTTGTTGGGTGGGCCCTGTGTACTGGGATGAGACTCGCCTTCGCATGGATGCACTTATGGAAAGCTTGATCGGGTCATGGCTTCTACCTCGTGGATAACGTTGTATCCACATGGTTTTGCCTCTAACCTAGCCATTCAGCGCTCTAATCATGCCCCTATTTTGTGTTACAATGTACCCTATATCAAGTCCCACCCTTTATCTTCTTGTTTTGAAGCCATGTGGTTGAAATCCATGTAGTGCATTTCGCTAATTATGTCTGCGTGGTCTTCTCTAGTGTTTGGTTCACCTCTATTTCAACTCATGCCAAAGCTTAATTTCTTACTTCTGTTCTTGCTCTCCTAGAGTAAAGCTCATTTTGAGAAGCTTGAGGATCATATTCGTGACCTCAAACAGCTTTTGGTGTTCTCTCATATGAGAGTTGATACCTCGGAGGCTACTAGAATTGAGGATTTTAATAATCATGGTAGATTGGACTTCCTTCTTTCCTGTGTAGAACTTTTTTGGTCCCAGCGGTCCAAGATCACTTGGTTAAATTTGGGCCATCAAAATACCAAGCTTTTTCATACTAGTACAATTATTAGACGTCGAAAGAATCAAATCCTCTCTCTTAAAGACTCTACGGGATTGCTAATCTCGGATGACGCGTTTATTCGATCTTTTATTGAATCCTATTTTCATAATTTGTATTCCCGTAAGGACTTGCTTGACCATCATTATTCCGTGGTGGTTACCCATTTGGCCTCTCTTCCCCTCAAGACGCTTTAAATGAGCAAGTCTTTTGCCTTTAACTACCCTTTACACCTTAGGAAATTAAATGAATGATGTTTCGGTTTGCGGACTTGAAAGCATGGGGACCAGATGGTTTCCCCGTTCTGATTTTTAAGCGTTGTTGGCACATTATGGGCCCTTTAGTTACGTTGGCAGTTCTCTCATTCCTTAACTCAGGCAAATTGCTTCACGAAGGGAATCGTACATTTATCTCTTTAATTATAAAAATTAGTGTCACAGAGACAACTGCAGATTTCAAACCTATTAGCTTGTGCAATGTTGTTTACAAGATCATTTCCAAGGTTCTTGTTAATCGACTGAAGTCTGTTATCGGTGACCTGATCTCTCCATATCAAAATGCTTTTCTCCAGGGTCGTTGTCTTTCGGATAATGTCATGCTTTCTCAAGAGCTCCCCGATTGCGTATGTCATTGCACCAATGAAGGGATCATTTTACTTGCACTCAAATTAGACAGGAGTAAGGCTTTTGACCAACTAAATTGGATCTTTTTATAGAAGGTTCTTAGAGCATTTCGTTTTCTTCCCTCTTGGATTAAAACTTTTTGTGCCAATGATTTCTTTGGTGTCTTACTCAATTCTGAAAAATATTTTGCCTTCTTCCCTATTTTATCATTCTTGTTGGATTCGGCAAGGCGATCCCCTGCCTCCTTTTCAATTCATCCTAGCCTCTGAAGTCCTTTTCGTAAGTTTAACTCAGGCTGAAAGGGATGGGAAGTTTTAAAGTATTAAGGCAATTAAACTCTCTCCGGTCGTTTCTCACCTCATGTAGGCAAATGATGTGTATCTGTTCCTCAACCTTATGAAGGATGTATCAGCTGATATCTAGGTCGTTAAACAGGTTTTGCATGAGTATCAATGTATTAATTGGTCCAAGTCAAGCCTAGTTATTAGTTCTAATGCTACCTCCGAGGTTCAGCAGTTGATTGAAAAGGGTTTTGAGTTTTCTGCTTCCTGAGATTTTGGTAAATATTTGGGTGTTCACTTAGATGTTGTATCTATTAAGAAGGAAATCTTTTGAGGGATTGTTAAATGTGTCCAAGTTCATTATGCGCATTAGCTGGGTTTTTTACTTAACAAAGCAGGGCGTGTTACGCTCATCCAATCAGTCATATCCTCACTCCTAATGAATTATATAATGGTGTACAAATTCCCTGGTTTGGTTTGGAAGCAATTAGATTAAATTTTAGCTTGTTTCTAGTGGTTCGGTAAAGTGGCTCGCACTTCTATTCACTTGATAGCTTAGGCAACCTTGTGTCTTCCTAAACTGTTAGGGGGTTTAGATTTTCGAGATTTCTCTCGGTTTAGTCAAGCGCTACTTACTAAACAAGCATGGAAAATTTGGTCTAACTTGCTATTTTCAACCGCGCATTTTTCTTCAAGCATATCTACCTCGCTCTAGCTCTTGGATCTGGTGCAATTTTTTGGTCAGACAGTGTATTCTCAAACAAGGTTTATAGTGGCATATCGGAAATGGTAGATCCATTTCCATTTGGATGGACTAGTGGTTACCTTTTATTTCGCCATATGTTCTTCAAGCTTATCATACTGATAAAAATAGCCACTAGATCATCTCTAATCAATTCATAGTCAATACCTTTCAATGGGACTTCTGACTCTTTTTTGGTACTTTCCCTGCGGATACTGTCTCCTAGATCTTAAGTCTTTGTCTTCTATCTTCCAGTCTGCAAGACGAGTACTTCTTCTCCTTTGTTAAGGGAAATGCCTTTTCGGTAGCTTCGATCTACCAATTCTTAACTACACAACACATCTTCACTTCCAACTAATCTCCATTGCTGACACCTACTATTTGGAAATAATTGTGGAAACTCCCTACTCCAGTGAAAATCAAAATGTTCTTGTGGCAGTTTATGCATCGACGATTGCCTTTGTTTACTGCACTCTTTAAACGTCACTGTCGGTCTAAAATTGTTGTCCGATTTGTTTACTTCATTCGTAAACTCGCGAACATCTCTTCTTTGAACGTCTTTCTGTGGAGCAGATTTGGCGTTGTTTACATGTTAGTTGCCTTCCTTTAACCAATCTTGTGTCCTCTGTTTAGCGATTGGTCCGAACTTGGTTAGCTAAGCCATTTTTATTGGAATTGTATTGACTTAGAAAATATTGTGACCATCAATGTTGTTCTTTAGTCCATTTTGGCTTGGACGTAATGCATTAATATTCAGACATGAATATGTTTTGGCCTCACAGATCTTGATTAAAATTTGTATGCTTCTAGCTAGCATTCACCATACTAATGTTTTCCGGAACCGAATGCTAAGCGGTCAGAATAAGACTTTGCATACATAAGGAAGGACTGACAGTTTTGTTCACTCCCCCCCCCCCCCCAACCCCGCTACACATTATATCATTCTCCAGTGATTGCAAGTGTCTAGTGGTTCCGCGCCTATGTTTTGTGCAATAGCAGTGGTGGGTTCTCCTACTGCTTCGAGGTTGGGTCTGGGAATAATGCTTTTAAATAGTGATTGGATCCCGTTTGGGCTTTTCATTGAAGGCTTTGATTCGGCTTTAGAACTTAGGGTGTTTTAAGTAGGCCTATGTTATGCTATTGATTGGATGTGTCGTCTTCAGCATTTTCATGTTATTATTCTTCTTCCTCACACTGAGCTCTTCATCCAGATGTATCTAAGGATCGACATTGTTCGATTTTGACAGCATTTTTGTGTACAATCACTTCTAAATGCAGGTCTTTGCATTCGATGCATCTCGCCCAGGGGAAAGAAGTAGTGATGTGTCTATCATCAGCATTGGTTGTTTTTGTTCTTCGATCCAGCTAGAGCGTTCGACAGGGTTAGGGGCTACTTGTGGATTTGCTCCTTTGATTTGGAGTTTTTGTTAGCTTGTTTACGCCCTGTGGTGTTTTGGTTTACAATTGTTTTTCCTAGTTTATGTTTTAAGCTTCTAGCTTTTCCTACTTGGACAGGGCTATCATCCAAAGCTATGCTTTTCTTTCGTGAATTCATTTGTACATTCTAGTTCTGGAGTCATTTAAAAAAAAACATCAAATTTGGCTATGTTATAGTTAAGTGCACATAGTTTCAAACAACACACTTACCACATAAGTCTAACCAAGAAATTAATCTTTTTTCTTTCCTACCCCACTTACTCTCTCCCTTTTCTCTCTTGCCTTCCACCCAATAGAAAACCAACCACCACCACCTCCACCACAATGGTCGACCCAACTGAACCTACACCGCCACCACCGTCACGCCTCTTGCCCTTCTGTAAACACTGCGGTCAGAGGACGCCACCTCTACTCTGATCGACGCCTGGGGCTGCCGCCACCTCAAGCTCAGTAGTGACAACCTCCAGCAGAAAGACTGGCAGGACGTGATGAAGGCTGTCAATGGCCGTCACAACCACTTAAAAAAACCCTATGCACAAATTTACAGTGCAAGAATCGGATCGACGGGAAGGGAAGAGAATGAGGGGACGGGTATGAATTTGAGGAATATATATTTTAGGGGATTTAGAGTGGTGGGTGGCAAAATTGTGGATTTAATGATTCGTAAGGGCATTTTTAGACATATCTAAACAAGGATGAGGTTCGATGAAGAAAGATATTAAACTACAAGTGGGTGAGTATGATTTTTGAAAGATTAAGTGGGTGAGTATAATAAACGTTAAACGTCATGTTAGTTCACTATAATTAACCCAAAATTTTTAAAGTCATGAATTTTTTTTTATCTTATTCCAAAAAGGGGGCTATTGAACATTACAGGCGGCTCAAATCTCTCTTTTTTTGTTAAAACCTCACCAAAGCGCGCCTTGTAGGAGTCGTTTATTATTTTTACCAAAATGCCCCTGCCCCTCCTTTTAGTTCAAACAAAGACACTTCCAACAAACAGCCCTCGCAATAAGCGATTTGCAAGGGGTTTTTTCCCCCCGTTTCTTTCGTCTCTCTCCCCCCCTCCCCCCCATACAGCACCAAAATGTTTGGAGAGATTTGGACACACTACTTGCAAAATCTTAATCATTCAAATACCATAAAATACCTTAAAAATAGAGTAAAGCATTCTATACACCATAAAACTTAGAATCCAAAAGTCAGATTAGCAACTAGATCAAATAACTTCTACAGTGGACAATACAATATCCACGTAACGAATCCTCATAGTAAGCGCATTTTGCAGCAAGTCGAAAGGTTTCAATGTGTTCAGAAAAATATAAAATTATGTTTAAAGCGATTCCAATAGCTTAATTAACAATATCTTATAATTCAAAAAGACTTCGATAAATTCGACAACACTTCGAATAAGTTCCAAAAGTCTTTAAATGTATCATAAATCTCAAAAGTTATGCATGCAACATGAGTCATTACGTTCCTTAAGTGAAATTTCAACCTTGAACGTTTATCACTTAGCTAGCACGAAACACACTGAACTAAATTACTACACTCAAAATTCAATGCATATGATTCAAAATCAAAATCAATCTCCAGTCTACCATGACTCTGCTACGCCACTCTTATAATATACCAAACCATGCCCTTTGCAAAATCTATCTAATATTAACATGCTTAACTTCAAGCCTAAAGTGTGCCAAATTACTAAGCAATTTACACATTACACGACCTCTAATCTACGGGATCTGAACCTTGAGTTGTAACTTTCATTTTGATCACATGCCCAATCTTACACTAGCATCTCGATTATCAAAATCTATGCCTATCCAAAGCCCCGAGTAGAGCCATCTCAATTCTTCTAATGATATTCTGCTTGAACTTTCATTTTGATCACATGCCCAATCTTACACTAGCATCACGATTATCAAAATCTATGCCTATCCAAAGCCGCGAGTAGAGCCATCTCAATTCTTCAAATGATATTTTGCTGAGAGTGAACCCTCAACTTGCCTCCTTAGCCATTTATTTTGGTCAACCAGTGCTAAATTTGACAACTGACGCTAACTAGTTACGAAAGTTGCAAAGTTATAGGCACGCTTTCTGCCCAATGCATCAACCGCACCATTAGCTTTACAAATATAATAATACATAATCAACTGGTCAACATCTAATTAGAGAGTTGTATACTCTTTACCCAAAAACTGTAATACCCCGCACCTAGAATACGATTTACGGTGAATCTTAGAATTTTAGTTATTCCTTTAGTGACAGTTGTGGAAATATACATTTGGAGTCTTTAGCGACGATTATCACCAACGGTATTGATTGTGACCTTTAGTGACCATTAATAATGCTTTTAAGCTTGCAAGTTAATGAGATGAGAAAAATGAAATGCCCTGAACGTTTCATTAGGCGATGACATTTTTATTTTTAACCTTAATCTAAGACTATTGTGGTCTTTTAAAAGGAATGTGAGTGAGATGAGACCACTAGCTGAGTGTGGGGGGGGGGGGGGTCTTTAGAATTATTCCAACCTAGGGCAACCATATATAAAGGAAGTTTTAAGAGGCCAGCCGTCCTAGCAGATTTGTCAGCCCTTGTTTCACGTGAAAAATGAGAGAGAGAAGGGAGAGGAAAACCAAGCTAGGGCAAAGAGAAATTCAAGGTAATGAAATCCCTAAACTATTTCTTTAGTTTAGCCATGAATTTAGATGTTATATATGTTTTTGTTGTGAAATTGGTAGCTTTTGTGGGTGTGTTTGAGAAGAAGGCTGCTATAAAGCAGCATAAGATTGGGTTAAGATTTTTGTCATATCTCATTGATTTCAAATCCAATTGAGATGATTTTACACTTCTCAAAACCTCATTGTGTCTTATTCAACTTTGTAGTTTTGAGTTTTCTCAGAATTCCACGTTTGCACATTGAAAAATGACCTTAAAGTCAATTCACTATAGAAGTCCAGAATTTTCAGTTTCTGGTAGTCACTTCGAATTGTCATAGAAAATTAATTAATCATGGGATTTTTGTAAAATTTATATTTATAGAAACCTCATAAAGTCCTCTTCAACTTTATAGTTTTTCATTTTCTGATATTCAGAGTGTTTCTGCTCCAACATAACCATCAAACAAAACTGGTCTGCACAGAGATGTGCTGTTTTGATCAGCCACTTTGATTTACTGTAGAGAAGTCATTACTCATTGGATGTTCATGAACTTTATATTTTTCAAAATCTTAGAAAGTGTACTTTAAATTTGTAGTTTTGAGATTTCTAAGATTCGTAACGGTTCAGGCTAAAAATGGTCCATGTCCAAAACTAGGGTTTACTGAAAAGAATACTGTTTCTAGAATTATAGATTATTCCATTTCCCGAGACTTTTTAAGCCATTTCTGAGTATATTTGGCAAAGTTCAACACTGAAACAAGCCTTATTTTTGTGAAACCTTTAATGTATAAATTTATGGAATTTTTCTAGGCATGCAAAATGCCTGAAACAGTCTTACTTTGAAAATAGGCTTTTGAACTCTTTGATATAATAAATAAAATCATTTTTATCCAAAAATTTTACAGTGATCTAAACATACTGAGATGCTTAAGCATCTGAAAGTTCGTGATATTTTGGTGTCGTTTGGATATACTTTGGATAGGAACCGTAGCACTCAATTTAAGGAACGATTTAGTGTTCCGAATGGAGAATTCCTAGAAATGCCATTTTTGTCCGAAAAACCCACCTAGTTGTTTAAAAGGACGTTTTGAGTTTGTATTGGGTGTGTAACGGTACGTTAGGCGTCAGAGATAATTTGATAATTTTACATAAGTCTAGGAGTATTTTGGTAATTTTGCGCACTTGGGGGGAAATTTAGCACCTAGGCATGATTGAGCGGCAATAATAACATATGTTTATTGTTTAGGTTTCGATAGACAAGAGTTGGGGTAGGTTTGGGAACAAGAACCAGAACCGCTTAGCTATCCAGGTAAGTACTCCTACCATATTCATCTGTATACCCTATTTTCCGTCTATGTATATGTATAGATGATTTGTTCCAATTAGAAGTTTTAAAGCCTTTCACACGTTACTGCTTTTGTGCAAATTGGTTGATGAAAAAATGCATCAAAAATGCCATGGAATGTTTCTATGAGTAGTGTTTTAAAGTTGGCTTATGTTGAATGAGACGGTATTTCTGGCTTGGTTGTTGCGCCCCATATCCACGGGGGAAAGTTGGATTGTTGGGTCCTGGTCAATGGGACGATATGTTGACCCACAGTACTGTTGCTCGTGGTTCGCCCTTGCATCTATAATAATATGTATCCCAGACGAAGGATGGATTGTGGGCCCTAGTCAGGGGGCGCATACCCTGACCAAATAATATTTATCCTGGGTGGAGTAGGGATTGTGGGCCCTTGTCAGGGGGGAATGTACACTGATCGTAGCATACCTAAGTTATGATGAACTGTGATAGTTGTTAATGAGCCTTCTTGATGTCATACTCCGGTTTTGAGAATCTTGGATGAATTGCTTTCATAAAGTATATATATTTGTATGGTATCTCCTGTGAAAATGTTTATCAGTTTTAAATCGAAGAAACCATGGCATGTTTTATAAACCCCAAAACCTATTTTAGGGATATGGTATGTGTACTTACTGGGCCCCAAGCTCACTCTTTTAAATATTTTTCAGGCGATGATCTAAATGGAACCGGCACTGATGAAGGCCACGAGGATTATGGTAGACGACTGCTAGCGGAGTTGTAGTCCTCTTAGATTATTTAATAAATCATTAGGTGGTATGCTAATACTAAATTTGTAATTTGAGATTTATTTTTCGGAGCGTAGATCTTCACTGGATTTAAAATGATCTATGTTAGTTGTTAAATAAAGAATGTCATTGGAAATTTATTGAGAAATTAATTGTAAGCGTGATTTTAGAAATATTATTAAAGAGATAGATTTAAATTACTTGGTTATAGATTCTTGTGCACATGTTGTAGTTAGGCCTGGCAGAGCCCTTTGTTGGAGTCCATTGGGTCTGCGGCCGGTCATGTATCTAGCTCACGGACCTACCCGTGAGTTCGGGTCGTGACAAAAACATCCTAATACTACAAACACATAATTTCTCAAAACAACATCAAACTCCATATCCATATTCCTTTGACTACCAAGACAACAAACTCAATGTCTAAGACCTAACTAAAACTGCAATTAGGCAATCAAAACCATGAGATCATCTAAAGATACATATTTTCCCATCTTGTTTCATTAGTCTGACACCTAAACCAATTCCATCGGACAGCCTTTGAAGCATAACACTATGACGGTGAATATGGATATCCAATTTCTATAAGCACTTGTTGTAATATCCCAAACCTTGATATTTTTAGTCGATTAATTTACTTTGTTTAGTGACAAAATTTGCACGCAATATGTAGCGACGTTTTGCAAGAACAATATTTTATCGACAACCTTTAGCGATAAATTTTTAGGAACCATAAGTTTAAATTTAACAATAGCTATTATAAGTGATATTAATTAGAGCCTTTAATAACGATTAGAGTGATTGACATTTTTGGAAACGTGTAGCGATAATTTTTAAGCAGAGCAAAATGGGCAAATTTCGATAGTAAAAGAGGTAGTTGAAAATTTAAATTTCATTGGGGTTATTGGATAATTAGAAGAATAAAAAATAATAATCATAATAAATCTGATTTTTATGTTGGTCAACTCTTTCATTTTGGAAGCAAAATTTGAGAGGGAACAAGGAGAAGAACTAGGGAGAAATAGGAGCAGATGGGATTTATATCCCAATTTCGATTACAACTCAGAAAAAAAAAAGGAGAAAGGAGAGAGAGAAACAGAGAGAAGGACAAGAAGCCTAAAAGTGGGTTCGAAGGAGTAAGTCTCAGTCGAATATTCTGCAGCGAGAATGGATCATCCCAGTGAGATTTGGCCTCCTTTCCTCTTATATTTTTGGGTGCTTTAGCATGTTATGCAACTGTGCGTGTGAAATAGAGAAGGGAGGGGGAAACAACCGTGAGAGAGAGAGAGAGAGAGAGAGTTTTTGGGTGCCATGAGTGTGTGTTAATCGGTATATAGTGTGTGTATTATATGGGAGTGCACTATATACATTGAGAGAGGAGTGGCCTGCATATCAATCGTGGGTTTATGCATAGAAGAGGAGGAAGACCCACTGTCGTGAGGCAGTGGGTGTGAGATATAAGTGTTTGTGTAAGTGGGGTGTTGTGCTTGTGTTGGGTGCTTACATATAAGTGTAATATATCTGGGTTAAGGTGTGCAGTCATGCGTAAAAGAAGATGAACACGGCAGTGGGTGTGAGATATATGTGCTTTGTAAATGGTTGAGTGTGGGATGTTTTGGGTGCTTGTATATAAGAGTAAGCATTTGTATAACTATGTTTAAAGTGGGTGTTAATGTGTGGGAGTGGTGAGAGGTGTGTGTGTTTGGGGGAAGGAGTGGACTGCTGGGTTGGTGAGGAAGAAGGGCTGTGCACAGAGAGAGAGGGAAAATGCTGGGAGTTCAAACATTGAACTTAAAAGTGTCGCTAAAGAAATCCTATTCCAGCAGTTCTTTTCCAATTTTTAAGACATATATAAAAAATTTATTTGGACAAAGTTTGAAAGAGTAACTCATATTATTTTTGCAAGACCTACAACCGGGAATTTTCTGGGATTTTTTTGAGTTGGCAAGGCAAGCTAAATAATTTTATCCGAACAGGAAATTTTGGTGTATTTTAAAATAGTAATCTAAGTTATTAAATTTCTGAAACTTTTACAATAATCTTATGTAGCTAAGATAGTATATTTTCCAAAGTTTCGAAAGTTTTTAATATCGTTTGCTATTTTTAGTGTTGTTAGTCGCGTAGCGCTCAATCGAATATCGCGTAGCGCTTACTATTACAATAGTTTACTAAGCTATTTTTAAGGGTTATTTATGAATAGATTTAGGCAAAGTGCTTCAACCTAGAATTTTCTGGGATTTTTTTGGGCACGTAAAGAGCCTGGAATAATTTTATTCTGAAAATAGGTTTTTTGAATTATTTGGCATAGTGAACAAAATTATTTTAGCCGGAAATTTTACAGTGATCTGATCTTATGGAGAGGTTTGAACGTCTGAAATTTCACAGCATTCTGATGCCGGTTGGCATTTTTTCAAAAAAGGAATCTTAACGCTCAATTTAAGGAGCGGTTTAGGGTTCTGAACAGAGAATTCCTAGAAAAGTCATTTTGTCCAAAAACCCCACCTCGTTGTTTAAAAAGATGTTTTGGGTTATTTCTGGGGGTATAATGGTACGTTAAGCGTCGGGGGTAAATTGATAATTTTACACAAGTCTATGGGTATTTTGGTAAAATCACTCACTTGGAGAAATTTAGCACCTAGGCATAATTGAAAGACAATAAATAATTTTTAGATGATTTATTGTTTAGGTTTCGATAGAATAGAGCTAGGGCAGACTTGGGAACAAGAACCACTTAGCTATCCAAGTAAGTACTTCGGCCATATTTCCTTCGTACAAACTAATTTCCAATATATGTGTATGTACACGTGACTTTACCAAATGATAGTTTTAACGGTTAATGATAAAACTGTCCCCTGAGGTTTACACGTATTTGTATTTCGCTCCCCGTGTTTACAGCTTTGACAATAGTGTTCCTTGAGGTTGACAAAACCATTGCAAACAACTCCAAAACTGAATGGCCGTTCAAATTCGGATGTTATGTCCGCATGTGCAATGCACATGCCATTTTGGCATGGGTAGATCTGTCATTTCGCCTTGGGTTAAATACAAAATTGTCTCATGAGTTTATACGTTTTTTTCAGATCGCTCCCCGTGTTTACAACTTTTGCAATAATGTTCATTGACCTTGACAAAATAATTGCAAATGAGTCCAAAATTGGATGTCAGTTCAAAATTAGACGTTAAGTCCGCATGTGCTATGCACATGCCTTTTTGGCATAGGAATATCTGTCAATTCTCACCCCATCCTCTGTGTGTGTGTGTGTGTGTTTGTTTGTTTAATTTTCTCTGCTCCTGTAATTTTCTTACTGGCAAGGATACAAACATTGGATTGTCATCCATAATAAAATACTGCAAGTTTTCTAACTTAACAATTCATTTTAGGAATTCCCCGCGTAATCTGTTGTTGATGTGTTCTTACAGGTCGGGTTTGGCGGTGTGCCAAAAACAAGCCTAGTAACATGGAGGGGGTTGTCAATTCCTAGTTTGCATTCTATTCCAACCCAGGATGAGCCTGGTTTACAATGGATGGGGATATAAGAAACTCCAAGAGGTTTGGTCAGAGGACATGGTGTCCATGATCTTGAATAGGGTTTCTAATCAGATGGATCCATGTTGTTTGGTTACAAATTTTCTTTGGGTGGGTGGTTGCTTTCTTGCATTTTGAATGGCGGAGACACAATAAGAAGGTGGGTGTTCTTCCGGCAGAGTAAGGTTATATGTTAAAAAAATCAAAAGAGAAAATGGTAAGGAGGTGGGTGTTCTGGTTATCTAGAAAAAATGAGAAAAAAAGGAAATGAAAGGAAAAAAAAAAGAGAACAAAAGGATGTACTCTGCTTTGTTCTTGTATTGTCTTTGTATGGCTTTGAGTTTTGGAAATGGGTCAGCTTTGCACGTGGTTATATATAGAAGGAAAAAATGAGAGAGAAGAACCAGAGGAGAAAATGAGATAGAAGAAGCAGAGAAAATTAAACACACAAAGAAAGAAAGGGGAGATTGGGAAAGAATTGATAGATACTCTCATGCCAAAATGGCATGTGCACAACACATGCATACTTAACATCCAATTTTGAATGGACATCCAATTTGGAATCGTTTGCAATGCTTTTGTTAATGTCAGGGAACATTATTGCAAAAATTGTAAACTCGGGAAGCGATCTGCAAAAATGCGTAGACTCAGGGAATAATTTTGTATTTAATCCTAGGCAAAATAACAGATCTACCCATGCCAAAATGGCATGTGCACAGCAAATGCGGACTAAACGTCCGAATTTGAACAGCCATCCAATTTTAGAACTGTTTGTAATGGTTTTGTAAACCTCAAGGAACACTATTGTCAACGTTGTAAACACGGGGAGCAAAATGCAAATACATGTAAACCTCAAGGGACAGTTTTATCATTAACCCTAGTTTTAAAATATTTTGTTATACCCATGCTTTTGTGAAATTGGTTGATAAGAAAATAAATTAAAATTAACATGGTATGTGTTGTGTTGTTTTGAGAACTTTGTGTGAATTGTTGTACGGTGTTGAGAGGTTAATCTCGATTGTTGTGTCCATATCCACGGGAGAAAGTAGATTATGGGTCCTAGTCAACGGGACCATACGTTTACCCGCAGTACTGTTGCATCCTCGTTCGCCTTTGCATCCACAAAATTGTTTATCCCGGGTGGAGGAGTTATTCTGGGTCCTAGTCTGCTGAACCATATGCTGACCGCAACACACCGTGAAAAGAGATAGAATATCATTCGAAGTTTAATCACTATTATTATGCATTTTTTTATGGAAGAGTGCTCCTGAAGCATGATTGGCTTTTATAAAATATATACGTGTATAGTATTCTCTGGGAATTTGTTACCAGACTTAAAACGATGAAACCAAGGCATGCTTTTTTATGAATCCCAAAACCTATTTTAGGTATATGGTATGTGTATTAACTGAGCGCCAAGCTCACTTTTTCTATAAATATTTTTAGGTGACCACTTAGATGAACCCGAGAACTATGAGAGTAACGAGGATAGAGTCGTAAGAGATGGTCGTTAGGGATTTAATTTAAGCCATTTTGAAAAATTGTTAACAGATGGATATAATTGTAGTACTATTTTGTTCATGTTTTGAGAATCGTTCAGAGCTTAGGTCACCATGAGATTTTCTATGATTTGTGTTAGTCATTCATGGAGAAAATCAGTAGAGACACATTTGAGAGATCTATAAGTATTATTTTAGAAGTCTTGTTGAGGTGTTAGTTAAATGCATGACTACAGATTTGTATACATATTGTAGTAAGGCCCGACAGAGCCCTGAGTGGATGTTCAAATAGGCCTATGGCTGATCACGGGTCTAGCTCATGGTCTCACCCGTGGGTTTGGGTCGTGACACTTGCACATCACACATGAGGCACATAATTGTAACCATCATGCTTCCGTTGGAGACTCTGATGTTAAAAATCAAACCATTTCAAACTAGTACCAACTCCATCACAGATAAATGTATTACCTCAAAAAGACCCAAAAACTGATTACACATACACACACACACACATGACGCATCCACCTAAATTTAAGTCTCCAAGTTACCACATCATTTATATCTCCCAAATTACAACCTTCAACATCTATAGCTATTAGTTGCTAGAGCTTCTCAAAGACACCAAAATATCATAATCTTATCCTGTGATCATCCTCATGGCCAACACCTAAAATCTTTAAACTCTAAGGGCAAGTAACATGTGGTCTACCAGTGAGTACTCAACCAAAATCTTAATCTTATGCTGAAACATCAATTGAATAGTCAAAACCTAATTGTCCTTTCAAAGTCTAATCTCAATCACAAGTTATCTTAGGCTTAAGAGTCTAGAATCTCATGCCTAATTTCTAATACCAACTATAACAACCTGAAGTTTTTGAGAGATCCATACATGCTACTTGCAAAATCTTAATCATTTAGGTACCCTAAAATATCTTTGAAAATAGAGCAAAGCATTCTATATACCATAAAACTTCCAATCTAACATGCACTTCCATATTCCTTAATAATTAACATTTATATGAGTATAACCTTTGAAATATAACAAAGGCTACTTAGCCATCTTTACAATTGCCCGACACTAAATTTAAAAGAAAAACCCTTCACTGAAAAGTTTCTTGCTTAGCCATGTCGAATAATCATTTGCACAAATCTGAGCGCTTGTCGATACCTTGAAAGTAGGGCGATGAGTAAAGCCCAGTAAAGATAAACACACACATGCACCCATAGAGTAAAAAGCACGCTATATTAGCAATGGTACTTGGAGTTCATAAAATACGATACTGATGTGCAAGGCAAATATTAAAACCAAAGCACTAACTTTCAGTTCAAAAATCAGATTAACAACAAGATCAGATAAGTTGTATTAGTGGACAATACAATGTCAAAGTAACGAATTCCTAGAGGTAACTGCACTTGTAGTGGGTCAAAAGGTTTATAATGTGTTCAACACAAATCAAAATTAAGTTCGAAATGATTCCAATAGTGTAATATTCTATAATTCAAAAAGACTTTGATAAATTTAATAAAACTTTGTATAAGTTCAAAAAGTCATCATATACATCAAATATCAAAATTTAAATATTCAATTAGTACAGTGACGAAAAGCAGGGCAGCCATTAAAAATTAGGGATAATTCTATTTTAATCCCCTGAACTTTCTCCGCTTTTTTCTTTTAGTTCATGTTGTTCAAAATCCTTGAAACGAGTACCTGTACTATATTCCGTTATCAATTTAGTCCTTCTGTTTATTTTTCTGTTAAATTAAGGGCTGAATTTGTCATTTTACGCTATTGAACAAAATAGTATGGACCAACCACCCCTTGCCGCTGCAACCACCAATGCCTGCCGTCTTTCTGCGCACCATTTCCCCCAACATACCTGCCCCGACATCATTGCCTCCATTCATCACAGCCTTCCTCCTCCCAACCATCATCATTAACACCACCACCCATCACCCACAGCCCCTCCCAACACCATCAACATCACACCGCCCATCACCCACAGCCTCCACGGCTCCACACCCGTTTCAACTACACCCACAACACCCACAACATCCATAGCCTCTTCACCCATTTCAAACTACACCCACAACCTACAAACCCATTTCAAACTATAACTGTTTTTTCGATCATAATCTCTTTGATTGTCGTTTGAATTCATTAAGCTGAAGTAGAGGACACATCTGAGACGAATTTGAGATGGATGTTGCCTTCAATTGATTGTCACAGTTACTATCCGCCATCATTGACTGTTGCGGCTAATTTAGGTTACCATTTTGAGACGGATTGTGAGATGAGTGGTAGAGGACGAGGAATCAGAGGATGAGAATGGGAATGAAGTGCACGAGTTTTTGAGGTTTGGGAAGGGATTTGTGATAAGGTTTCTCTGACTTGCTTTATTCACCGTCAGCATCAGCGGCGGCAACGAGTGGAGATGGTGGGTGCTCCTTCTTCTGGTCTTGTATGATGAGGTGATAGTCTTCTTTTGAGGATTACACGAGTGTTAAGTATTGAAGATGGTGAGCTTAGAGATTGGAGAGAGAGAGAGAGTTTTGGTGGTGCCATGGTGCAGGAGGTTGCTAAGACGAAAATGCCCCCAAGTTTTTAACAGAACTGTTAATAGAAGGACTAAATTGATAACGGAATATAGTACATGTACTCGTTTCAAGGATTTTGAACAATAGGGACTAAAATAAAAAAACGGAGAAAGTTCAGGGGACTAAAATGGAATAATCCCTAAAAAATATGTCACTTGTGCCGTCAATGACACATGAGACAAGGTTCCGAAATTAATGATCTCTAGCTTATCCCGCTGAGCTAACCCACATTCCAATCAACGTGGGTAAGCCAAAAGTTGATAAGTCGCATTACTGTGACATGGTTCACCGAGATATAGAAACATATATCAAATAAATCAACAAACAACAAGAGCTTGGAGTCGACAAACATTCTCGTTCACATGATTCTCCTGAAAAGAGTTTTATTCAATGGCATCTCAACAAAGAGATGCACGGAAATTTAATTAGATCGATAATAACCTTATCCCTGAAACCCCAAAAGTCTTAAACTAATCTTTCTCCTTTTCTTCTACTCTGTCTTTCCAAAAACATATAAAGACTTCAATGTCTTCCTCATTCTTATACAATTGCTAATGGAATCATAGTATAACCAAGTCAAAATCTATTTTAATGTCTAATCTAGTTACATTAGGGATTAAATATTATCAAATGCTAAATTTGTATCTAAGAATACTTCTAGATAGTTCTAGGTGAGGCCCATCCATCTTATTCAAAGTCATAATACTATTAATTTATTATTTAGACAAGTAGCCTGATAAAAAAAAATTTGAGTATTACAACACATACCCACCCGTCACCTACCCCCGCATGTGCGGACACACACAGAGGCACAATAATGTGTTTGTGTGTTGTGTTAGCGTGTTTGTGTGTTAGGATCAAACGCTTACCACTGCACTAAAAGCAATTGCTATCAGTAAGGGCGCAACTTTATTTCCTTATAGTCCTGGCACAGTAGCCATCGCACACAGTCGAGTACACAAGGGAGTAGATGGGCGTGGCCAACCTTCGATCTGCCAACAATCCCTTCCCCAGATACACCCCGGGAGACTCGAACCCGTAACCTGCTTTGATACCAATTGTTAGTATCAAGCGCTTACCACTGCAACCAGCGCACACAGTCGAGTACACAAGGGAGTAAATGGACGCGACCAACTTTCGATCTGCCAACAGTGTGTTTATGTCCTCTGTGAGTGTCTATTATGTGCATGTGTCTGCGTGTTCGTGTCAGTGGTTGTGTGGAGGGTAGGGATATGGGTGTGTGTTTGTATGGTGGGTATGTAATGGGGGAGGGGGTGATCGGGTTTGCAACCATATATATGTGTGCATCCAGGTATGACGGGCATGTGTCTAGAGGATGGTGGTCTTGGCTTTTAATGAGGTTGATGGTAGGTGAGGAGGGGGGGGGGGGGGGAAGAGGATGAAAATGAAACCAAAAAAAAATAAAAATAAACTAACTCCCTTGTAACCTGGCTGGTGGTGGATGTGGTGAAGTTTCTTTACTTTTTTGTTTCTCCTTTCTGGCATTAAGGGGAGAGGTACGGGCATTTTGGTAGAAAGGACAAACCTTCCCTGAAATGGGTCTTTTTATGAGATTTTGAAAAAAGGGAGATCGAACCGCCCGCATATTCAGCGGACGACTAGATCATATCTGAAAAATGTGTTTCTTCCTGAGCTATATGGAAATCAACCCCCTCCATAAATGACTAAAGCACTTGTCAAATGAACACCTGGAATTGGAATTAGTTGATTTAGGGTGTGTTTGAAACCCTTGTGGTTTCTGTTTGTAGTTTTCAAAAAAAGGAAAATTAAAACCTTTTTTTTTGTTTTAAGTTTTTACAAACAGAGGCAAGTGTTCAATTAAGAATTTTTTGTTTTTACTTTTTTTTATTCTTTTCTTATTTTTTCCTTCTCATATTTATTTTTGCACCTAATGTCTTGAAAGTACCACCACCCTAAACTGTCAAATTCACAACACCACCGACCATTGCCACCACAAAACTGATTCACCACCGATGACGAGGAACCGACCTTCACCGACGCTACCTATGACTTGGCCTTCATCACAGCCGATGACGTCTTGGCTTCCGCAATCAAATCTAACATTATGGACCCTTACTGTGGAAAAGATGCGCATGCCGTGGTGGTGGGTGGCGCTTGGTGGCAAGATGCAAGCAACGTCAGCAAGTCGGCGTTTTCGTTGTGGGTGTGCGAATGGTGGTCGTGGGTGGGTGATTCATTCTTAGATCGTTGGAGGTGGTGCCGTGGATTGACAATTGGTAGCCGTTAGTGGTGGTGGGTGTGTACGGTTGGAGATTCATTTTGGAGTGGTCGGGGGTTGCAATTCATGGCCTCGTGGTGTTGGCGACAATGGTGGGACGTTGATAGTGGTTATGGTTGTGATGATGTTGTGGTATTTGTGAAGGTGATGGCGGCAGATTGATGGTATTTATGGAGGTATAATTGGCGACGACGACATCGACAAACTGAAGGAATTGATGGTGGGGATAATGATGGTGGGATCGCCGGGGGGGGGGGGGGGGAGGATGATTACTGGCCGTGGTGGGAATGTGATGATAGGTCTGGTAGTCGTAGTGGTGCTCGGTGTGATGATGGGGATTTCGTTAAAATGATGGTCTTTTTTTGCTTATAACAAAGTTTGAAGGTTGGATCTCAACAAAACAAAAAAAAAATTCAAACTGAAAATAAAAAACTCCAAGATAGAGTTTTCAAAAACAGTCCTATTATAAAAATTGGTTTTTAAAACTGAAGGGAAAAAAAAGAAAAACTGTGTGTCAAACGCGTTTTTTTCTCCAGTTTACAAAAGTGAAGAAAAAACTGAAAACAAAAATTCTGTCAAACTCTATCTTAGTTTTGAGGTAAGATTATTAAATTTATTTGTATTTTAGTAATTCAAGAATAGGTACAAAAGCACCTAATAGATTATTGATTGGCATAAAAAAAAAATCATGATTAGGTTCTAATTTAGTACTAATAGAAGTAACATGGGCTTTAAGATGTGCTACCTTCATTAATTTCTTTTGCAGAAAATTTTAATGCAACATGATTTCTAAAATCGTCGACCTATAAGAATTTTCAGGCTCCTAAAGTCTGGTTATGTTTATGTGAATTCAAAAGAAGTCCTTCAGCACAGTTTTTATTTTTATAATCTAGATATACCATAACATTGTTATGCATCTAAGCTTCTCATGTTAGTATAGCATGTGCAAGAACAACTTGTTCGCGAGCATTGCTATCATTGTCGTTGGACAGAGGGAATGTCGTTTGTTTGTACTTTTTTTTAAAGGACACAACTTGCTGGCTAACTTAATCGGAGAGGGTGGGCGTAGGTTTTTTTAGAGATGATTCCATCATTTGGTTGAGGCTGCTGTCCAACAAAGACTTGGTTATGTGCTCAGTAACCCCCCTCACACACGAAGTGCAGAGTGCTCATAATTAAGAATAATTCAGAAAGTTGAGCCCTTAGATGACCTTGAGATCTGGGACAATGATGCTTTGGATGTAGGTGGGCTAGACAAGAGGAGTCACTTGGGTTGAGATCTGGACAGAAGCGCAAACAGTTTTTTGTGACAGCCTAGAGGCCAGGGAATGACAAGTGTCAGTTTTGGACGAGCTCTAGTTAGAGATGTCAAAGGGCCGGGCTTGGGCCGGCCCAGCTCAAGCCCATCGGGCCTGCTGTCGGGCCGGGCCAGTGGGGCTGCCAACCGGGCCGGGCCGGGCCGGGCCTGCCGAAGGGAAACCTAGGCCCAGTCCAGGCCCTTGCCCTAGGCCCAACAGCTAAGGCCCGGCGTCGGCCGGGACCGGGCCAACATTTTTTTCTTTTTAAATTCTCCGGTTATTCAAAATAAAAACTTTAATTGCGATATTTTCTTGTTATTATGTACACAAATTCTAATTTAATAATGTGTATAAGCAAGTAAAGTAACAAAAAATATTATAATTTAAACCATGTCGTTAATTACACCTAGAAAACATATTTTGCTCCAATTACGGCAGTAGAAGAAAATTTTGTTTATTGTTAGTGACATGTAGGTCCATAAATAATTTGTTGTTACTTAATTGGCATAAGTGTAGACGGATATAACAATAATCATACAGTTGAAGCCAATCTTTCCTTGTTGGATACAAATTGCATTCAACAAAGGAAATTTATTTTCTATTTGCGAGAGACCAATATGCAAACAAATTAGCGAAGGCTTGTGTTTTGATTCTTGTCGAACTTTGGATGCTTGACAAACCTCCAACCAGCTTACTGGAAGACCTGGATAAAGATGCGCATGGTGAACGGAGGCTAAGGCACGTTTCTAGTTTTAATTAGTTTTTTTTTTTCAGTACTAATTTGTACCTAAACCAAGGGAAAATTTGTTCCAGTCGGCAGGGTTAACAGGAAATAGGAACAACTGAAACCAAGTTTGATAGAGAATACACGCTATATAAGGCTAAACTTGCTGGGATCTTTGAACTGCTTTTATTGGCAAATTAGACCATCAAGTCAAGTCATGTCGGGTATGCTTGGTTCATGGTTTAAATCATTGCGTCACGGCAATTGGGAGTGGAAATGGGAGGGAAAAGGGGAGGGCAAGTTTTTTTTTTTAAAAAAGGTGGGGCAGGCCAAAATAGGGCCGAAATAGGGCTGATTTTGGGCCAAAATCGGGCCAGATCCGGGCCGAAAACGGGCCGGGCCTGTTTCGGGCCAAAACCGGGCCGGGCCTGGCCCGGGCCATTTTTTTGGAAATCCAGGCCTGGTCCAAGCCCAGGCCCAAGGCCCTATGCCTGCGGGCCTGCACTGTTCACCTGCGGGCCGGGCCGGGCTTTTTTCGGGCTGGATCGGGCTGGGCCGCGGGCCGCCCGGCCCGTTTGACACCTCTAGCTCTAGTCTATTTTGCCAGTTTCCAAGAAGGGGATGTTGGATTCAACGGTCCAATCGGATTATGTGGCCTAACATGTCATACATATTTTGACTATTCATTTATCTTGGACATTAATTAATTAAATTGGTTAAATAATATTATGGACCTATTTAATTTTAGTATCCAATACATGAATTACTTATGATGTGTAAGAGGATTATAAACTATAATCTCTTAACCTTGATGGATGGTTGAGCTTTGGTAAGTTTAGGGTTGATTTCTTTACTATGTATGTGTGTGTGTGTGTGTGTGTATATATATAGGGAGCCGATCCCTATCTACCTGTGGAGAAATAACAATTATCCACCACAAATGTAGCCGTCCACGTGTACTCGTGGACGGCTCAGATGTGTTTTTTTTTCTTGAAAAAGTGGCAACCGCTGCTCTTTTTTGCGGTTGCAAAATTTTACAAAAATGCCCCGCGAAATGAAAAAACCCCAACCACAAGAAACACTAGCGGTTGAGGGCCCACGAGCAATACACCCAACCGCAACAAAGTGTCGCGGTAGGGCATTACACCCAACCGCAACAAATTGTTGCGGTTGGTCATTGCTGCTTTCTTTTTTTCCTCTTCTCTTCTCTTCTTCTCTTCTTTGCTTCTCATGTATAAATATATTATAATTAAAAGGACACACCGAACTTAGTTTTATTGCTTTTCGGATGGGCTTCTCCTTCTCATATATATATATATATATATATATATACGAAAAAGGACGGCCCTCATCACCCCTAACCTCTACTAAGTGTAGCGGTTGGTCATCGTTGCAATATTTTTTTTTGCTCTTCACTGCTTGCTTCTCTTCTACTTCTCATGTACTTTCTCATATATATATATATATATATATATATATATATATATTAAACACACCCAGCCGCTACTAAGTGTAGCGGTTCGTGATGATTTAGAATTTTTTTTGCCTTTGCCTTGTCCTGTCGCGTGATGTCCTTTTCCCCCACGTGATGTCCTTTTTTCAGAAATGTCATGTTAATGCAGCTCATAGCTCGGCGGACAGGTCCTCTGCAATTTTTTCTTTTACAGCCTTTGACTACACTCATCTCACTGCTCTTTTTTTCTCTGTCTTCTTTCTTCTCTCTCCCTCACTTTTCTCTCTTTATAATCCGTTCTCCCCGACTCTTTCTCGACAGAGCCCTTTCTTCCACTCTCCATCATCTTTACCAACTCTCTTCATACTCCATATCTCACCTACATAATCTCCACGACAATACAAACAAAAAAAATTTACGCTAGAAGATCGGTAGATAACCGCTAGAAGATCGGTGGATTTTTCTTTAAATATATCAAGTTAAAACAAGTAAGTATTTTGAATTTTCTTATAATTCAATGTTAATTTCAAATTGTTCTTACCATAATTGTTCTTACCAATGGATTGTTTAAATTGTGTTATGCTTAAATTGTTCTTACCATAGTCTCAAATTCGTGTTTTTTGAGAGTTTGAAATTAGGGATTGAACAGCGTTTATTAGCAAATATGCATTCGAAGTCCAAAAATAGTCATTGTAGACTCAAATCGAAGATAACGAAAATACAAATTGAACGAAACAAAAATCAAATCAATCGGAGATCGGATAAGCGGTTTTTTAGGGCATCAAAATTAGATTTATATAAATCGAGGTATTACAGCGATAAATTGTTATTTCTCCACCATAAATCTAGCCGTCCACGTGTACTCGTGGACGGCTCAGATTTTTTTTTTCTTGAAAAAGTTGCAACCGTTTCTCTTTCAAGCGGTTGCAAAATGACTTCTTCTTTTTTTACTCTTCTATAGATTATCTTCTTTGCTTCTCACTGCTTCTCATTTATATATATATATATATATATATATATATATATATATATATATATATATATATATATAGGGAGCTGATCCGTTGAGAGCGTTAGCAAAATAAGAGATCTTGTTAGTGCGATCTGCCCGTCCATCCTGAAAGATGGACTGCCCAGATCGCGCCTTTTTTGAATACTGTTAGTCGTCCGCGACACTGTATAGCGGACGACCTTTTTTACCTTTTTTCCCATCCGATCCATCCGCTATATTGTATCCCGGATGACATTGAAGTCCTGACACGGGACAACAAAAAAGGAATCCGTTATACAGTGTAGCAGACGTCCCCTAGGCTGACACCTGTCTGATCCTGTCCCGTCGCTCGCCAAGTCCATGTCAGGTCGTGTCGGGAATAATTTTCGCTATATAGTATCGCGGACATTATTTCCCATATACCCCAAAGTTCCCTAATTCTCAGCTCTTTCGGCAAAAAATTCTTCTCCTTCGGATTCACTTGCTTCCATTTTCTGCTCCCCTCAAGCTTCGAGTAACACTTGCTTCAATCTTCAGTCAGGTAAGGTAAGTTTCTGATCTCAAATATTTTCTGGCCGGGTTGACTGATAAAATATATATTTTTGATGATGTTCTAGAAATTTCTCACCCTATTCATCAACTTGTGACGTTCTAGAAATTAATTTGTTAACTTTAAAGAAGTTTGAGGGGCGCTAACTTCGGCACATCTATCCTATTTAAATTCGAATTTTTTGAGATAAGTTTGTTGTATTTTGGCATAATGAATTTGTCAATTTATCTTAGTAATTTTAATTTGTTATGTTCAATAAATCTATAATTAGCAAAATGGGAGACTTTTGAGATTATGTATATGGTATATTTGTCATCCTAAATTGGTCTATTCGTCAAGATAATTTTTAGGTAATATTTTCAGTTGAAAATGTCATTTGATTGTTAAGCGTAGTCTATATTTCTACATAGGTCTTGTTTCACAATGTCTGATTTCATGTCGAGCTCCAACACCCCCGTAGATGCTAGTGATCCGTATCTAGGACGAACCTTTCAAACATTGGAAGAAGCTGGAGAATGTTTCCGAGCGTATTCTCCGAGGGTTGGTTTTTGCATTAGAATAAAAACTACAAGAACGAGCAACGTAACAAAAAAGATATGCTCTCGCTTATACGAGTGCCATAGGGGCAGAAACCCAGTGCAAAATGAGACACGCGTAGGCAACGATGACAGTGATGACGAAATAGGATATTCGCGCAGAAGACGGGACTGCTTTGCGCGAACGAATTGCCAGGTCAAGATGTTCGTAAGCTATAAAGCCAAGCAAGATCATTGGCTTATTACCAGCTTGGAACTGGCACACAATCACCCGTTAGTAACCCCTTCTAAGGTGAGTCAGATGCATCAACACAAGAAGATGGGTAAGGTCGCGAGGAGCCTCATTCACACAATGAGCGATGCGCGGCTAGGACCTACCGACATGATTAATGTTCTTGCTGAACAGGCTGGGGGAATTCAAAATTTAAACTTTAACACGACAGACGTTCGTAACGCGGTCCGAACCCATAGACGAGTCGCGTATGACCTCAATGATGCTCAAGCCACAATGAGCCTATTGAAGCGGATGCAAATGGAGGACCCGCAGTTTACCTTCGATTATAAACTTGACGACGAGCATCGAGTTAGCACAATTTTTTGGGTCGACGGTCGTTCGAGGCTTGCTTAAAAGCATTTTGGGGATGTCATGAGTCTCCACACCACATACCGTACCAACAAGTACTCGATGCCGTTTGCCCCTTTCACGGGAGTCAATCATCATTATCACTCCATCCTGTTCGGGTTCGCCTTGTTAAGGGACGAGAGCGAGAGTTCTTTTGAATGGTTGTTTAGGGCGTGGCTGGAAGCCATGAACTTCAAAGCACCCAACGTTATCATCATCGATCAAGATTTGGCAATGAAGAAGGCTATTGCCACCGTCTTCCCAGATACTCGACATAACTTGTGCACTTGGCACATAAGCAACAAATACCCCGAACGTTTGCATCACGTGTATGCAAAGTTTCCAGACTTTAAACAGGATTTTGACACGTGCGTTAGCAAGTCGTTAACGATTGAGGAATTTGAGGAGAGGTGGGAAAAGCTTGTTGAGGATTACTCATTGCAAGACAACGGGTGGCTCCAACGCGTGTACGGGCTCAAAGAGCAATGGAATGACGTTAACACGAGGAGGCATTTTTCTACGGGCATGAAAACGATGGGCGGGAGTGAATCTATGAATGACACGTTCGATAGTTACGTGGGTACAGCTACCAATTTGAAGAGTTTCGTCACATCCGCATAAAAAGCGGTTGCGTCGTTGTTCGTGAAAGAAAGGGCTGCAGACTTTGCAACCACGTACAAATAGAGGAGAAGGTTGCTTGAGACCCCGTTGGAGCTGAACGGTGCCAAAGTCTATACGAAGGAGATCTTCTTGCTATACCAAGTAGAGCTGCAGAAATCAGGACGATACTGTATAAACAAGGTGGCAGAAAAGTCTATGCGTGAGTACAAGGTTTATTCGCTCGTGAATGACCTCGTTCCTGAGAAGCTGCGCAGAATGTATACAGTGAGCCACGACACATTGACGGACTCGGTGACATGTGTTTGCAAGAAGTTTGAGTTCCATGGCATCCTGTGTAGACACATTCTGCGGTTTTTCACCCAGAAGAATATCAGGACAATCCTCGATAAATACGTCTTGCCACGGTGGACGAAAGGTGCAAACAGGTTGCACGGTACCATTGCCTTTCCGGAGCACCCGTATACTGACTTCGAAGAATCAGAGACGTTGCGGTATAATCATCTAGTGACGATGTTCACCCGTTTGTCCGTAAAGGCTGCTGCTACAATGGTCGGTTATAAACATCTCCTCGAGGTAGCTCAGCAGCAAGAGCCCATCGTCGACCAGTTGGAAGCAGCTTCAGTCAGCAATGCGGTTGACACCGAGCCTACGATGGGATCAGAAGATGACGAGCCGGGGGAGGAAGACGACAATGATATCCGGCCGTTGGATCCAATTATATCGCAAACGAAAGGCCACAAGAGATCTACGCGGATGAAAAGCTCTATTGAAACGGCAACTCAACCTAAAAAGCTGCGAAGGTGTGCATTGTGCAACAAAATGACCGACCACGACAAGCGGAACCATTACAAGGCACTGGGGATAAGTTCAGGGGGTTTGCAAGATGGGGAAGAAGATGACGCCGAAGATGAGGACGAACAAGCTGCAGTGGACCTTTAATTTTTTGTATAAGCCATCAAGTCTGTTTGACATTTGTAATAATTTTTTGTAATTTTTTTCTAATAATTTTTTGACCGAATACTGGAATTTTTTTTCTGATGGACCTATGAGAGGCCATCAAATCTAAGTCTTAAGTTTTTTTTTTTTTTTTTTGTTTGTCCCGTCCGCTAAATAGTGTAGCGGATGGATCTGTAGAGTCTGCATATGTACCCCTTTTATGTCCGCTATACTATTTATGTCCGCTATACAATGTAGCGGACGGATATGCATGTTTTGTTCTTCGTGTCCGCTACACAATATAGCGGATGGAATCGCAAAAAAAACTTTTCGTTTTCTTTTATGTCCACTATACAATATAGCGGACGTCCAAGCAAAAAAACTTTTGGTTTTCTTCGATGTCCGCTATACAATGTAGCGGACGGAATCGCAGCAAAACTCTTGGTGTTCTTTTATGTCCGGTATACAATGTAGCGGATGACTTTATCTTATTATATATATTAATCAAATCGGGCAAACATCTTTATCAGTCCGTTCGTTTCTCTCTCTGTCTCGAACATCTAACCCAAGCCGCTACCCCATCTACGACGACCCACATCTCCGGTGACCCACATCTCCGGCGACACCCTATATCTCCTCTCAACGCTGCGGCGCCTTCAGCGACATTCCCATACCTCGATGGCTTCTGGATCGGCCAGCAGCGGCGAATTTATTGGCAACATGCACCGTGCAGGCAGACACTTCTTCAAGGTCATAGTGCCTGGTTTTGAGAATGAACTTGTAGGCCATCCCTCTTTCTCTGTGTTTTCGTGTGTTAAAAGTTTGTTCTTTGGTTAAAAACTAACCTATTTTTTGTATTGTGAATATGTTAGGACATACCGGTAGCCTTTTCCGATTGGGTTACCACAATTTATTTCGATTCAAGATTAACCAGCCACAAGGGGTCATGGCATGTAAGAATCAAGATGAAGCGCGGCCTCCAAGGTCAAATTACTTTCGCAGAGGGTTGGAACGAATTCGTGCGGCAGCATGGCCTCCAACTCGGGGACTTTGTAGTGTTTGAACACATTGGAGCGTGGGATTTTCAAGTTATGATATTTGATCGGAGTACTTGTGAAAAAATTTATTTCCCCCAATGTGAACCCTAAATTCTGTTTATTATGAATAAATAAATTTATGTTCATGTTCATTATTTTTCCGAATTTTTTCTCGCTTAATTGTGCCGTTTGAGATTTCCTTGATATATTGAGATCGTTGATTGTGAATCGTACGTTATTTATTGTTTATCGATATTGAGATTGTTGATTCCGTCGCTAAAACAAGTCTTCGGGCGCCAATTTATTAAAACAGAATTATCACCGTCCGCTACAATGTCTAGCGGACGGCCCGGAGCATAAATTCCCAACACTTGAAAAATCAAAAGACGGGATTCGCTAATTAGAATGACATGTGGATAAGTGCCAGTTGGAATGAAATCCTAACATGCAGTAGGAAGAGATATATATATATCACTCTTCATTTGACATATACTCATCAGATAAGTACTGATCATTGGTTAAAATATTGTTTCTCTCGTTTGAATTGAGGTGCCTCCCACTAGCCTCGGCCATTTTTCCGCAAGTTGAAGCATATAAAATCATTTTCTACGCAGCAACATCCGGTTATTCTCCATACGGATTCGGCGGACAGCTTTCTTACACTGCTTAACATTACGCCTCGACATAGTAAGTGAACGACGTTGCGGCACAGGTGCTCTCAGCGTGGTGAGATCTTGGTGTAGCGCTTCTGATTCCTTAACTCGATATGCCCATTCTCTTCGTAAACCTGCATAATACTCTCTCGGATCCGTGTACTTCACTTCTTTGTAGTCGTCATTCCTTTCACACAACAACCACACAGTCTCACGTCCCCGATAACTAGAACTACCAGGAACTCCTGCCATTTAACTTAGGTACATCTAATGCGATGAGCATGGCTAACATATATAAATAAGCCCACACACACACATGTCCGCTATATTGGTGTGATAGCTACACAATAGCCTGCCCATATCTGGTGACAAGACAAGTCTCTGGACACTGACACCCACCCTGCTTAATTGGTAGTTGGAGACAATAGCATGCCTATGTCAGTGAGAAGACAAGTCTTTGGTGACAAGACAAGTCTATGTTTTTTTCCCAGCGACTTGTCACATGACAAGACAAGTCTCTGGTCTATTGCAGCGAATGGTCACATCTCATAAAGTTGAACCTGTAGCATCTCATAAAGTGGTCCCGTTTCAAAGTATATATTAGTACATGCATTGCATGAAAGGGCAAAGGGCATAGAGTGATATACTCTCAGTTTCATAACAACTCTGGAAATGTCATATACTCCACGAGATATTTTTGAAGCAATGGGTCGTTACTGGGCGGGCGAAGATGAATTTCACTATTCTTTGCGTCCAAGTTTGCGTTACTCATCACGCTATGTTAATACATTACATGCAGAATGGTCTTATCGGATGAATGAATATGAGGTCTTAGTAGCTGATTCACGGCGCATGAATATACCCATACCTCGACAAAAGGCAATCAACATGCCTCGAATTACACACATGGAGCTTGAAAGGGCACTGCATCGAATACGTGAAGAAAATAACAGAATGAGAGTTCGTCAAAGTAGGCATAACTTACGTCGTATGGCACGTGATGCACATGAAGATGGCAACAACAATGAAGCACAAGTATACTGGAACATGAGCTTCGAACTTGGATCTGTTTCCGATGCTCCAGTGTCAGATGAAGATGACTGAAGATCGAGTTCTTCTAAGGCTATAAGGCCTCCGCTTAGGCCGGGGTTCGGGAAGGTCGGAACTAAGTGTCTGGTTTGTGCGAACCATTTTCTGGTGCAAGTTGCAGACAATGATCTGCACCACTATGACGTGAGATCCTCAGCTGCGCTCCTTTTGTTGTTGTGGGGGTTTCCGTGGTGCGTGGATGTATTACGATAATACTTCCTTGCTAATCATGTATTGTGTTAGCGTTTATATGTGCATTTGTCTATGTTGTGAGACTGGTCCACTGCGGCTCCTCCAATGGTTCGCTGTGTCAACGCTTTTTTCTAGAGCGGACGGCCCAACAGAAAACCAGCCTCCAACACTTATTTTTCCAATTTTGAAAACTGAAAAAAAGAGCAAAAAAAAAAAGTGTCAAACGGCCCCTTATTTTTTTTTGGTTTTTCTCTACATCCGCTATATAGTAGAGCGGACGTCCAAGCAGAAAGACATCCAACACTTTGTTTTTTCTTGGTCCTCTGTACGTCCGCTATACTATATAGCGGACGGCCAAGCAGAAAGACAGTCTGCAACACTTTGTTTTTTCTTGGTCCTCTGTACGTCCGCTATACTATATAGCGGACGGCCAAGCAGAAAGACAGTCTCAAACACTTAGTTTTTTCTTGGTCCTTTGTACGTCCGCTATACTATATAGCGGACGTACAAGCAGAAATATAGTCTCCAACACTTAGTTTGGTCCTCTCTACGTCTACCAGTCTCCAACACTTAGTTTTTTCTCCTCTCTACGTCCGCTCTACTATATAGCGGACGGCCAAGCAGAAAGACAGTCTACAACACTTAGTTTTTTTCTGGTTCTCTCTACGTCCGCTCTACTATATAGCGGACGGCCAAGCAGAAAGACAGTCTCCAACACTTAATTTTTTCTTGGTTCTCTCTACATCCGCTATACTATATAGTGGACGGCCAAGCAGAAAGACAGTCTCCAAAACTTGCCCACATTTTTTTTCCCACCGGTCAAAGACGACTACAGATCAGTCAATGAGCCAAAATGCGATATCTGACCACAAATCAAACACTCAACTGAATTCAACAACACAACGATATCGGTCAATCAAATCAATCGCATGTCAACACAAATCAAATCAATCGCATTCAAAGATTATACAATTAAAAAAGTGAATATAATGTTACAATGTCAATTGGGGCCCTCATCCCCTGCGGGATCCTCGTTATTACATGGATTTACAATAAACCTAATAGCTCTAGGGCGACCATTGATAATTTGACAAGACATCCTATACCTAAAGCCTTGTATGCATTCTCGGCTCCAGACGGTCTTCTTCAGGCTCTCAGACCGGCAAATGTAATCCATGTACATGCAGACGAAGACGCCGCAGTCCGAGGAATTATGTTGCTTGGGCATACTCCTCTTCAATCGGAAAATGAGATTCGGCCTTACCGCTACCCTCTCTTGACGCCTACCTTTGACCAAGGCAGCAAATAGATTCTGCGAGAAACATAATAAGCATTAAACATTAAACATAGCAAACATAATAAGATTAATCAGTTTTACAATATGCAAGTTACAATAAGAAGTAAACAGGATCTTACCATGGCATCCAACTGGCCTATGCCTCGGTACATTTCAATCACACCCATCACGGAGGTATCATCGTAGAGACTGTCGATGACTGATACCGTCTTCTTTACTGGTTCATAGCAAACCAAGTACCAGTGGGCATTCCCTATAAATGGGATTAGAAACACGTCGGCAACACTTGCGCTCACTGGACTATCCCTAGCAAGATATGCTTGTAGGTTAGCGGACGGTCTCCACTGGGGCAGGGCTCTCCCCTTTCTCCCTTTCCTTGCCTTGTCCCAGTCGTCACTCTTGTACTAGGATGCCATGAAAAAAAGCATCCAAGAGAAAATGCGCGGACGTAGTTTGGCTGCTCCCGACACCTTTGCCTCAGAATTTGCACGTAGTGCGAGATGACACCGTTGTCTAACCAAGCTCCCGGTGCCAGCGAGGCCAATTCTATCCACGAGGCATTGTAATCCAAGCCCTCCGGGTGATCCACGTCATACGACGCTCTATCTTGGGGGGGCCGCTAAAATAATGGGCTGTGATTAGCTCGCATTTATGCGGCTTTAGGGGCCTGGCTGGATGCCTTTTCGGATATTGTCCTCGGGGGTCGACCGGTAAATCTTGCCCTCCGCCGGGGGACAAGAGCAAGGGATATTGGCCTCCAAAAGATGGTTCGGCCGGCTGATAATCCCCTTCGGGGGCCCCGGCTGGCTGATAGCTAGCTCTCCGCCTTCTTCGCCGGCTGATAATCCCTTCGGGGGCCCTGGCCGGCTGATATAGCTCTCCGGCCATTTCTTCCGCCACCTGATAGTGCCCTCCGCAGGCGCCAAGCGGTCCCGCCCACGGGGCCATGGGCAGTGCCTCGGACACCGTAGTTTCTGAAAGGCCAGTCTTGCGTGACTTGACTCTGAGAGAGGGGTTGGGGTTCCGGGAACAAATTGAAGGTCGGGCCGCTGTTATCGCCCCACGACACTTGAGCCTGTCCCATCCCCGCTACAGAGGGACCACCAACTCCCTGGCTCACCCCTGAAGCCTGTCCCGAGGGATCACCGTATCCCTGGCTGACGCCCGTATAACCCATTCCCGGGCTGACGACCGAAGACTGTCCCGATGCTTGGCGCACAAAATTCCCGCAGCCTAAAGCCAGTGCAGCAGCCTGTTGGCGAAGATCCTCGCCCATTGCGCTCACCAGATCCTTCCGCTCACTCAACTTCTGGAAGAATGCAAGCGAGGCATTAACCTACATCCAAAGAGATAAAAAAATAAGTAACTTCAATCAGACATTTATATTCAACAAATTCAAGAGAAGTCAGACTAGTTGGGTAACTTACGAGATTGTATGCCATATGCTCATCGATCTGACCCCTAGGCGCATACCGCTCCCCACGTTCAAAGTTTACTGGGGCTACTCTCCTCCGCGTGATGCGGTAGTACCACTCATCGTACTGTTCGATGCTGATAACGGGGTCCGGCTCCGAGACGATGGCCGCCAGTGTGTCCTGCCAAGAACTCCAAAGCTCTATTTCGGCCGCGCACAATTCGTGCGCATTGGCCTTGCCAAACCGTCCGACATCCGGTGGGTCCCTGTTAACCCTCATATCTGGGGCATCGGCTGGCAAACCCTGCTCCAACTCAAAATGGCGCATTGCTCGGTCTGGCAGCTGCCACTCTGCGACCTCGAAGTGGATCAGGGGTGTGCGCTGTAACCCGGAGAGCGTGAAGACGAACGACTCTCCCACCCGTCGCGCCAAACGTATGTACGGTGCCCAACGCATTTGGCCCGGAGATAGACGGTCGAACTCCCCTCGATAATACGTGATGTTGTGATGGGGATCGACTCTCCTGCGGTAGTGGCTATCCCTCCGGCTGTACTCCCAAGCACGCAACCGAGGCCACACTTTATCGGTTCCATCCCTACGCGTTGGTGCACCGGGAGCAAGGTGTTCATAAGACCACACCTGAGAACACGGGCAAATTATATTGATATCGTCGATTCAACAAAGTAAAAAAATAATAACGAAGACAGGATTTATATGATATACCTGCAATAGCGAGAGATATGCACATATGGCTTTGGAGTCGGGCCTCGTTGCCTTGTGCAATGCTCGGTACAGATACGAAAGAACCGCTGCACCCCAGGCATAATCCCCAACCTCCGACAGGTTACCCAACAACGGTAAATATTTCACGCTGGCCGTGTTCTTCGACGTCGTTGGGAATAAAATTGCCCCCATCACCCACCAGAGGAAGGCTTTTGTGTAAAGCACAAGCTCACGGCCCGTATAGTTTTCCGGCAAAACCCCGTAGGTATCTACCAACCACTTCAACTTTATACCACCACTGCTAAATTGATCCTGGGGTATCGAAGTGAAGAAGTCCCTAGCGGTTCTCTTATTCGTTGCTTCTGACGGAGGAGCAATTACCGGTCGCCCCGTCACCGGTAACCCTAAGATGAACCCTACATCTTCTAGGGTAATTGTCATCTCTCCGAGCGGGAAGTGAAACGTATTCGTTTCACTTCTCCACCTCTCAACAAGGGCACCTATCAAGGCCCGGTCAAGTTGTTGAAATATCTGCCCATGCGTGAAAATCCCAAACCCAATTCCACGCAGTATCCTTTTCTGGGAGGTGTTCAGTTTCCATGATGTGAACTCGCGAGATACTTCTACGGTGGTGAGAAGTTCTCTTTCCTACGAATTAATAAATACAATTTAAGCAAAACAAACGGTATACAACGTTCGTAAGAATAAGAAAGTTGATAAATAATGTATCTTACTCCACCATCCCATATGAGCGTACTGATATGGTTGGCTTGGTCGTATAACACGGATGGATCTTCGGGTCCAGGGTTAAATTCCATTTTTTGCAACTGAAATTATGGAAAAACCTTCTCAGTTTGGATTTTACGGTTTGGATTTTGATAATCGCTCGCAAAAATACGACGCTAGCACATGCATAATACATACAATGTTAGCATATACACTCATATGTATAATAGATATATATACATATACGGAATCGGATTTTACAAACGCTAGCACATGAACAAATACATACATATATAAAACGCAATATTCATCACAACTATCGATTACAAACGAAAAAAGTATAGATTTTGTGAACTTACGTGATCTATTAGGGTATTAAAGGTGTTCTTAAGAAGGAATTGCGCAGATCTGCTTGCCAACGCCGCTGGGAAAATTTGTGAGTAGAAACAATGGAGAAGAGTGTCGTAGTTACTGTTTTTCGAATATCAATTACACGTCTGCTATACAGTATCGCGGACTATTACGTCCGCCACGTTATATAGCGAATGCTGTTGACCTGACATGGACGTGGCGGGCGACGGGACAGGACCTGACATGTGTTAGCCTAGGGGACGTCCGCTACACTGTATATCGGATGCATTTTTTATGTCCCGTGTCAGGACTTCAATGTCGTCCGGGATACAGTATAGCGGACAGGGCGGAGGGGTAAAAAGGTAAAAAAGGCCGTCCCCTATACAGTGTCGTGGACGACTGACAGTATTCAAAAGGCGCGGTCTGCGCCGTCCATCTTTCAGGACGGACGACCAGATCGCGCTAGCGAAATAGGCTATTTTGTTAGCGCTCTCAACAGATCAGCTCCCTATATATATATGGGAGCCGATCCCTGTCTGCCGGTGGTGAAATTGTTATTTTTCCACAAAAAATGGAGCCGTCCACGTGTACTCGTGGACGGCTACAGTGTGTTTTTTTTATTTTGAAAAAGTAGCAACCGCTACTCTTTCATGCGGTTGCAAAATTTGACATTTATGCCCTTCAACCCCAACCGCAAGAAAGAGTAGCGGTGGGCTGATGTAAATCCACGGCAAAAACCCAAACCGCAACAAAGTGTTGCGGTTTGGGATTTACCCAAAACCCAACCGCAACACTTTGTTGCGGTTGGAATGATTGCCATCAAAGGCCCCAAAACCACAACAAAGTGTTG
>JAVXUO010001003.1:52500-81937 GCA_033065855.1 Escallonia rubra | reverse complement strand
GGACGGCCAAGCAGAAAGACAGTCTCAAACACTTAGTTTTTTCTTGGTCCTTTGTACGTCCGCTATACTATATAGCGGACGGCCATACAGAAAGACAGTCTCCAACACTTGCCCATACTTTTTTTCCCACCGGTCAAAGACGACTACAGATCAGTCAATGAGCCAAAATGCGATATCTGACCACAAATCAAACACTCAACTGAATTCAACAACACAACGATATCGGTCAATCAAATCAATCGCATTCAACACTGATCAACTGATGTCAACACAAATCAAATCAATCGCATTATACGATTAGACAATTAAAAAAGTGAATATAATGTTACAATGTCAATTGGGGCCCTCATCCCCTGCGGGATCCTCGTTATTACACGGATTTATAATAAACCTAATAGCTCTAGGCCGCCCATTGATAATTTGCCAAGCCATCCTATACCTAAAGCCTTGTATGCATTCTCGACTCCAGACGGTCTTCTTGAGGCTCTCAGACCGGCAAATGTAATCCATGTACATGCAGACGAAGACGCCGCAGTCCGAGGAATTATGTTGCTTTGGCCTACTCCTCTTCAATCGGAAAATGAGATTCGGCTTTACCGCTACCCTCTCTTGACGCCTACCATTGACCAAGGCAGCAAATAGATTCTGCGAGAAACATAATAAGCATTAAACATTAAACATAGCAAAATAATAAGATTAATCAGTTTTACAATATGCAAGTTACAATAAGAAGTAAACAGGATCTTACCATGGCATCCAACTGGCCTATGCCTCGGTACATTTCAAGAACACCCATCACGAAGGTACCATCGTAGAGACTGTCGATGACTGATATCGTCTTCTTTGCTGGTTCATAGCAAACCAAGTACCAGTGGGCATTCCCTATAAATGGGATTAGAAACACGTCGGCAACACTTGCGCTCACTGGACTATCCCTAGCAAGATATGCTTGTAGGTTAGCGGACGGTCTCCACTGGGGCTGGGCTCTCCCCTTTCTCCCCTTCCTTGAATTGTTCCAGTCGTCCCACTCTTGTACTAGGATGCCATGAAAAAAAGCATCCAAGAGAAAAACGGGCGGACATAAGTTTGGCTGCTCCCGACACCTTTGCCTCAGAATTTGCACGTAGTGCGAGATGACACCGTTGTCTAACCAAGCTCCCGACGCCAGCGAGGCAAATTCTGTCCACACGGAATTGTAATCCAAGCCCTCCGGGTGATCCACGTCATACGACGCTCCGTCTTGGGGGGGGGGGGCCCGCTAAAATAACGGGCTGTGATTAGCTCACATTTATGCGGCTTTAGGGGCCAGGCTGGATGCCCTTTAGGATATTGCCCTCAGGGGTCGACGGGTAAATCTTGCCCTCCGCTGGGGGGCAAGAGCAAGGGATATTGGCCTCCAAAAGATGGTTCGGCCGGCTGATAATCCCCTTCGAAGGCCCCGGCTGGCTGATATAGCTCTCTGGCCATTTCTTCCGCCGGCTGATAATCCCCTTCGGGGGCCCCGGCCGACTGATATAGCTCTCCGGCCATTTCTTCCGCCGGCTGATATTGTCCTCCGGGGGCGCCAAGTGGTCCCGCCCACGAGACAATGGGCAGTGCCTCGGTGAAACCGTAGTTTTCGAAAGACCAGTCTTGCGTGACTTGACTCTGAGAGAGGGGTTGGGGTTCCGGGAACAAATTGAAGGACGGGCCGCTGTAATCACCCCACGACGCTTGAGCCTGTCCCATCCCCGCTACAGAGGGACCACCAACTCCCTGGCTCACCCCTGAAGCCTATCCCGAGGGATCACCGTATCCCTAGCTGACGCCTGTATAACCCATTCCCGGGCTGACGACCGAAGACTGTCCCGATGCTTGGCGCACAAAATTCCCGCAGCCTAAAGCCAGTGCAGCAGCCTGTTGGCGAAGATCCTCGCCCATTGCGCTCACCAGATCCTTCCGCTCACTCAACTTCTGGAAGAATGCAAGCGAGGCATTAACCTACATCCAAAGAGATAAAAAAATAAGTAACTTCAATCAGACATTTATATTCAACAAATTCAAGAGAAGTCAGACTGGTTGGGCAACTTACGAGATTGTATGCGATACGCTCATCGATCTGACCCCTAGGCGCATACCTATCCCCACGTTCAAAGTTTACTGGGGCGACTCTCCTCCGCTTGATGCGGTAGTACCACTCATCGTACTGTTCGTTGCTGATAACAAGGTCCAGCTCCGAGACGATGGCCACCAGTGTGTCCTGCCAAGAACTCCAAAGCTCTATTTCGACCGCGCACAATTCATGCGCATTGGCCTTGCCAAACCGTCCGACATCCGGTGGGTCCCTGTTAACCCTCATATCTGGGGCACCGGCTGGCAAGCCCTGCTCCAACTCAAAATGGCGCATTTCTCGGTCTGGCAACTGCCACTCTGCGACCTCGAAATGGATCAGGGGTGTGCGCTGCAACCCGGAGAGCGTGAAGACGAACGACTCTCCCACCCGTCACGCCAAACGTATGTACATTTGGCCCGAAGATAGACGGTCGAACTCCTCCCGATAGTACGTGATGTTGTGATGGGGATCGACTCTCCTGCGGTAGTGGCTATCCCTCCGGCTGTACTCCCAAGCACACAACCGAGGCCACACTTTATTGGTTCCATCCCTACGCGTTGGTGCACCGGGAGCAAGGTGTTCATAAGACCACACCTGAGAACACAGGCAAATTATATTGATATCGTCGATTCAACAAAAAAAAACAATAATGAAGACATGATTTATATGATATACCTGCAATAGCGAGAGACATGCACATATGGCTTTGGCGTCGGGCCTCGTTGCCTTGTGCAATGCTCGGTACAGATACGAAAGAACCGCTGCACCCCAGGCATAATCCCCAACCTCCGACAGGTTACCCAACAACGGTAAATATTTCACACTGGCCGTGTTCTTCGACGTCGTTGGGAATAAAATTGCCCCATCACCCACCAGAGGAAGGCTTTTGTGTAAAGCACAAGCTCACGGCCCGTATAGTTTTCCGGCAAAACCCCGTAGGTATCTACCAACCACTTCAACTTTATACCACCACTGTTAAATTGATCTTGGGGTATCGAAGTGAAGAAGTCCCTAGCGGTTCTCTTATTCGTTGCTTCTGACGGAAGAGCAATTATCGGTCGCCCCATCACCAGTAACCCTAAGATGAACCCTACATCTTCTAGGGTAATTGTCATCTCTCCGAGCGGGAAGTGAAACGTATTCGTTTCACTTCTCCACCTCTCAACAAGGGCACCTATCAAGGCCCGATCAAGTTGTTGAAATATCTGCCCGTGCGTGAAAATCCCAAACCCAATTCTACGCAGTATCTTTTTCTGGGAGGTGTTCAGTTTCCATGATGTGAACTCGCGAGATACTTCTACGGTGGTGAGAAGTTCTCTTTCCTACAAATTAACACTTACAATTTAAGAAAAACTAACGGTATACAATTGTTCGTAAGAATAAGAAAGTTGATAAATAATGTATCTTACTCCACCATCCCATATGAGCGTACTGATTTGGTTGGCTTGGTCGTATAACACGGATGGATCTTCGGGTCCAGGGTTAAATTCCATTTTTTGTAACTGAAATTATGAAAAAACCTTCTCAGTTTGGATTTTACGGTTTGGATTTTGATAATCGCTCGCAAAAATACGACGCTAGCACATGCATAATACATACAATGTTAGCATATACACTCATATGTATAATAGATATATATACATATACGGAATCGGATTTTACAAACGCTAGCACATGAACAAATACATACATATATAAAACGTAATATTCATCACAACTATCGATTACAAACAAAAAAAGTATAAATTTTGTGAACTTACGTGATCTATTAGGGTATTAAAGGTGTTCTTAAGAAGGAATTGCGCAGATCTGCTTGCCAACGCCTCTGGGAAAATTTGTAAGTAGAAACAACGGAGAAGAGTGTCGTAGTTACTGTTTTTCGAATATCAATTACACGTCCGCTACACTGTATCGCGGACTATTACGTCCGCGACATTGTATAGCGGACCCTGTTGATCTGACATGGACGTGGCGGGCGACGGGACAGGACCTGACAGGTGTCAGCCTAAGGGATGTCCGCTACACTGTATAGCGGATGCATTTTTTATGTCCCGTGTCAGGACTTCAATGTCGTCCGGGATACAGTATAGCGGACAGGGCGGAGGGGTAAAAAGGTAAAAAAGGCCGTCCCCTATACAGTGTCGTGGACGACTGACAGTATTCAAAAAAGGCGCGATATGGGCCGTCTATCTTTCAGGATGGACGACCAGATCGCTCTAGCAAAATAGGTTATTTTGCTAGCGCTCTCAACGGATCAGCTCCCTATAAATATATATATGTATACATATATATATGTAACATCCCGAAATTTTCGGAACGTTAACACTCGATCCATCAATCACTAAATCATAAAATCCTCAACTCAAACAAAATAAATTCTACCAATCTGTCAGAGCAACTAATCCATCGACTTAATCATAGTTGAAACATCAAGTCCAAACTAACAAATCTAAATAACAATAATGACCCACGCAGGGGTTCTAAAGACTAAGACTGAAACTTAAATTCTCTTTCGCTCGGCTCAGATCTAGTCCACCCCCAAAGCGATCTATTGTTTGTTATAACCTGCGGAAAAGAAGTCAAAGGGGAGTGAGCTTTTGAGAGCCCAGTAAGGTTGCACAAAGATTTAAAAATAAGAAAACGATTCGGACGATTTTTCATATAAAACTTTTGAAGAGTATTTTTAAAAAAAAATACAACACTTAGACAAAGATGAACAAAACGAACAAATTTTACATTCAAGTGCAATAACAACTTTTTGAGGAATTTTGCTTTCGATGAAATCACTACAATACGATATAAACATAAGGATGAGTATTCAACTCATTCCCTTAAATAATAGTCATTTGAAACACTTCGGATATAATAAAGCATGAATGGATAATATTCAAAACAGTTCAAGTGTAATAAAACATAGACAGGAAACATTGAACATGAGCAGTACAGAAGCAAAGCCACCCCAGCAGTGCTCGATCGCTTTACATATGCATATGTACACTGACTAGTCCATCTAGGTACTAGTTAAACCCATCCAACAGACCATCCTTATAACGCCAACAATACAGACCATCCTTATGGCTCCCAAGTTACTAACTCATGTCAACATTGAGAAGTAATAAATAGAATTTAAAAATGCTTTACGATGAGCAATCAATAAACATATCAAATGAACAATGGATTCTAAGATTAGATGAAACATAATTCCAAACGATCGCTATAAGGCTCAATTTAGGTTTTCATGGGTAATTTAAAAATATTTTATATCGATCAATAAAAAAACCAACATTCGATCTAGTTTGTAAAACTGTTGTTATAAGCATTTGAAAATAGAATAACGAAATGGGGTTCGGAAAGAAATCCCTTACCTCGGTCCAAGCTAAGCAATGCTACCAACCTCGATCAATATTTTCTGAATAAACCGAGAAATCAAGGCCGATCGCCGGGAAAAAAAATCTTCTTGATCTCTTCCCTTGTCTCGTTCTCCTGCTCTCTAATCCTCTGTGTATTCTCTCTCTCTCTCTCTCGGTTGTGGGTGTGACGGCTGAAATGGAGCCCTTAGTCGGCTGCCACAACAATGTCTGATATATACATACACACATAATGAAAACCCTAATTAAAAAAAATGAAAAAAAACCCTACACGTGTAACATCCCGATATTTTTTCGGATTTAATTAGAAACTTTAGCGACGAATTTTCTTCCAATTAGTGTTGAATTTTATTTAGTGACTTTTAGCGACACTTAGTATAGCGGGTTATCTAACCAAACCATTAAAATTGTTTGAGCACCTAAACTCTAGTAAATAATTTATTTTGGACTATTTCGTAATAATAAAAAATTGTGGGTGCATCTTTTAATAACTAACGAAACTTGTGGGAGTTTTTGGTAGTTTGTCTTTTAGGGCTTTATATATAACCTTGCATTGTCCAAGGTAGCCGTCAATACCCTTTGTTTTCATCTGTCAATACGATCGAGAGAAAGGGAGAGACACCGGGAGTGAGGAAGGATTGGGACAAAGAGATTACAGGAAATCGACAGACATTTTCGGTAAGCTTACTTTGAAATCTCAATTTTCATATGATTATGTGAATATATATGTTACGGGTAGGTGTTAATGGGTCTCTGATAGATGTAATATCTATGTATATATTTGGGGGATGATGAACAATCATGGGAGGGCTGTGATCATGGACATACACGGGTTGTTGACGTAGCAGGTTGCTGCCTTGCGTGGGAGTGTAGGTGTGCGTCGGTGAGAGAGAAACGAACAGGGGAAGAAGAAGAGATGGAGCAGACCCACTACCGCACGGCAGTGGGCATGGTGGCCGAGTATGGTGTATGTAATGTCTTGGTGTGTGAATTTGTGTTAACAGGAGAGTGAAGCTACCATAGTTACCACTTTTTTCAGTGCTTTATGATCTGGGTGTTAGTGCATTACTGTGTATGTACATAAGTGGATATTTAGTGCCCTAATGTGTGTGTATGCCATGTATTTTGGAAGTAAGGTCAGCTGAACAAACAAAAGGATCACCACCGCATGAGGCAGTGTGGGTTTTGTGGGTTTAGAGCCAACAGTGAGATAAAGTGTGTGAGCCTTGAGTGTGAGGAGTGCAATAAGTATATGGGACTGTGTGGGTAAGTGCACTGCCGATTATGCATTTTATTGTGAGTGTTTAACCCATTTGTGTGTTAGTGTTTATATTTGAGTGATTGGTGTGTGAACCGTGAATGTAATGGGTAAAAAGAATATGTGTGTTTGTGGTGTTTGAGAGTGGGAAGGGAAGTGGGTATGACAAGTTGTTTGGCATGGAATGAAGGTGTGTTTCTGTGTGTGTAATGAGGAAGAAAAGGGTGTCATGGGAGAGTATAGCCTGTGACATGGAAACAAGGAGTTACTGTGCATTTGGAGTGCATGGCAACATATATATGTGAGTGGTGTGTCTCTGTAAGGAGCAAGAAGAATGGCAGTGGTGTGGTTGTAATGGGTGTGGGATATATGTAATTAAGTGGTTTGAGTGTATGAATGAAGTTGTAGATTTAGTGTGTTAATGGAGTGAATTGTAATGTGCCGGGGGTGAAAGAGAAGCTGTGTGAACAGTAGCTGTGTTCTGGGTTTGGACAAGAGTAAGGATGAAGAAGACAGGTGATCAGTAATGGGTCTGTGCAGTGGAGTGGTACACTGTGCTTGCACAGTTGTACCACGTTGCTGTTGGTATTCTATGATCGTCGGAAAATTCTGAAAATTTACAGGATGATTCTTAGTACAATATTATAATTTATGTGAAAATTTCATAATTTTCTGATATCGTATGTATTTATTATAATTTCTGCAATTTCAGAATTATAAAAATCTTTTGGAGCCCTTAAACCCTGCAAATGTTTTGTGAAAAATTATAGTAATGTTGTTATTGTATAATAAAGACTCAATAAAAGGTTTTAAGCTATAAAAGTGTTTTATTTTAATTTATTTTGAATTTTGGGATATCAACACGCGTTCAGGATCGTACAGGGTTCTCGATTAGGTTGGCCGCGTGCGAGACGCGTTTTGAGTTAAGCGATTTCGGGGTTAGAAGTGAGCACGTGGGGGTATATGGTATTAGGGTTATAGTATTGTAGCGTAAATTATGTTCTGATAACTAATTTGCCCGACCTAGGTTAATTCAAAGGATTTGGATCAAGGCTGTTTAGCAGTGCATAACTTGGACCGAGGTAAGGGATTTCTTCTGAAACCCAGTTTCCTCTATTTGTCCTCAGATATTTTTTTTGAATTGTTATCGCTATTCTTTGGATTATGTTATTTTGATAAAGTCGCATTGTTTGCCATATGAACCTTTCATTGAGCCTTAAAACGTTTATTGAAATTCTTATCGATGCTCATTAATTATTGTCCATCGAGCATTGAATAACATGTTGCATTATCGAAATGTTTTCATCCTGCATATTGACATGAGTTTCTGCGTTAGTGTGTTTGGCGGGAGTTGGTGTATTGGTGTGGGCTAGTGCCTTGACGGACTAGCCGGTGTATTGGTGTGGGCTAGTGCCTTGACGGACTAGCCGGTGGAAAGTGTTAATGAGCATCGCCTTTGTGGCTTTGCTAAGTGATTACCCTGCATTGCCTGTGTGGCTTTGCAATTGCTCATGTTATTGCATTCGTGATTGTTTGTATCGTATCTGAAAATTCATATTGATGTCTGATCGAACTAGTTATGATTCTTTTTTTGAAAATCTTGATGAATTGCATCTGAAATTGTTTCGTAGTTTCTTCATTTGAGCGACCTTACTGAGCTCTCAAAAGCTCACTCCCCTTTGACCTTCTTTCCGCAGGTAATATCCAACAATAGATCGGATTGGGTGTGGAATAGATTCGAGCGAGGGAAAGAAAATTTAAGTTTCAGTCTTAGTCTTTAGAACCCCTGTGTGGGTCATCATTGTTATTTAAAATTGTTAACTTAGACTTGATGTTTCAACTATGGTAGTACGCTAAGAGCATTATTTTATCCAATGGTTTAGTTGCTCTGACTAGTGGATGATTATAAATTGGTTGAGTTTGAGATCATTATTGTCTCAGTGTCATTGATCGAGTGAGTGTTAACGTTCCGGAAATTCCGGGATGTTACAACACGTTCGTTTGTCGCTAAAAATTGTCGACAAAATTTCAGTTACGCTAATCGTCACTAAACACTTCAATAATTATCCCTTATAACTGTTAGCGTTAGATTATAATTAATGGTTTCTAAAGTTGACAGAAATATTGCTCACCAATTCATCGCTAAAGTTTGTAATTAGATCCGAAAAATATCGGGGTGTTACATTCTCCCCCACTTATAAAAATTTCGTCCTCGAAATTTAGCGTTCCTTACACAGATGATCTTAATCATGTTTGACCTCAAATAACCACCAACATAACACCTCAAGTATACCACACACTTAAATCCATCTAAATGGTTGATAACCAAACCTGGATATAACCTCAAGCAATTTTTACAGGTACATGCACTAAAGACTTTAAAGCATCAAACTGTGTGAGACACACTTAACACTCTTTAACCGACTGATAAGTCGAACCTCAAATATTTAGCCAATGCATATAGGTACTTACATATCAATGCCTCAAATCACACGATGTAACCACTATGCTTTCACATAGCACTTTGATATCTAGCCGTTACTAAGGTTCAGCTAAGTCACTAAACCTTTTCCCTAACTCTCTTGTTGACACTTACGTTTTCTCTCAATTGCTTCTAAAGTCTACAGAATCATATACCTAAGCTCTGATACCAACTGTAACATCCCAAAATTTCCGGAACGTTAACACTCGATCCATCAATCACTAAATCATAAAATCCTCAACTCAAACAAAATAAATACTACCAATCTGTCAGAGCAACTAATCCATCGACTTAATCATAGTTGAAACATCAAGTCCAAACTAACAAATCTAAATAACAATAATGACCCACGCAGGGGTTCTAAAGACTAAGACTGAAACTTAAATTCTCTTTCGCTCGGCTCAGATCTAGTCCACCCCCAAAGCGATCTATTGTTTGTTATAACCTGCGGAAAAGAAGTCAAAGGGGAGTGAGCTTTTGAGAGCCCAGTAAGGTCGCACAAAGATTTAAAAATAAGAAAACGATTCGGACGATTTTTCATATAAACCTTTTGAAGAGTATTTAAAAAAAATACAACACTTAGACAAAGATGAACAAAACGAACGAATTTTACATTCTAGTGCAATAACAACTTTTTGAGGAATTTTGCTTTCGATGAAATCACTACAATACGATATAAACATAAGGATGAGTATTCAACTCATTCCCTTAAATAATAGTCATTTGAAACACTTCGGATATAATAAAGCATGAATGGATAATATTCAAAACAGTTCAAGTGTAATAAAACATAGACAGGAAACATTGAACATGAGCAGTACAGAAGCAAAGCCACCCCGGCAGTGCTCGATCGCTTTACATATGCATATGTACACTGACTAGTCCATCTAGGTACTAGTTAAACCCATCCAACAGACCATCCTTATAACGCCAACAATACAGACCATCCTTATTGCTCCCAAGTTACTAACTCATGTCAACATTGAGAAGTAATAAATAGAATTTAAAAATGCTTTACGATGAGCAATCAATAAACATATCAAATGAACAATGGATTCTAAGATTAGATGAAACAGAATTCCAAACGATCGCTATAAGGCTCAATTTAGGGTTTCATGGGTAATTTAAAAATATTTTATATCGATCAATAAAAAAACCAACATTCGATCTAGTTTGTAAAACTGTTGTTATAAGCATTTGAAAACAGAATAACGAAATGGGGTTCGGAAAGAAATCCCTTACCTCGGTCCAAGCTAAGCAATGCTACCAACCTCGATCAATATTTTCTGAATAAACCGAGAAATCAAGGCCGATCGCCGGGAAAAAAAATCTTCTTGATCTCTTCCCTTGTCCCGTTCTCCTGCTCTTTAATCCTCTCTGTGTATTCTCTCTCTCTCTCTCTCGGTTGTGGGTGTGACGGCTGAAATGGAGCCCTTAGTCGGCTGCCACAACAATGTCTGATATATACATATACACATAATGAAAACCCTAATTAAAAAAAATGAAAAGAAACCCTACACGTTCGTTTGTCGCTAAAAATTGTCGACAAAATTTTAGTTACGCTAATCGTCACTAAACACTTCAATCATTATCCCTTATAACTGTTAGCGTTAGATTATAATTAATGGTTTCTAAAGTTGACAGAAATATTGCTCACCAATTCATCGCTAAAGTTTGTAATTAGATCCGAAAAATATCGGGGTGTTACAATATATGTATACATATATATATGTATGTATATATATAGATACATATATATATGTATACATATATATATATATATATATATATATATGTATATATATATACATACATATGTATATTTATATATATATCATGCATACATATACATATATATATATATATATATATATATATATATATATGTATGTATACATATATATGTATATATATGTATGTATGTATGTATGATATATATATATATATATATATATATATATATATATATATATATATATATATATATATATATACCACGAATAGACCCAGGTTATAAGACATAAAAACAGGAAAGGAAATAAAAGCGGAGGCACACTAATAGTACAAGAGTATTTTATTAAACATTAAACAAAGGACTTACAGAGGAAAAGCGGAGGCACACTAATAGTACAAACTTGAGCACACTCAGAAGTCACTCTTAGAGCTATAGAGCTATATGAGAGAATCTTCACACTTAGAGCTATATGAGAAAAACTCCCTAAAATATTTCGTGCCTTCTCCTTAGGCAGAAGGAGGATATAAATAGGCAAAAGGAAAGAGAGGGTTAAACATAAACCCTGGTTACTTTCAAAAGTAACACTGGTTACCGACAAAAAGGTTGCGTGTCCTGGATAAGGATGGAGTCGTTCAAACCTCTTGTCACCTTTAGGAAAAGCATATATTCTGCTTTATTATTACCAGCTTTTGCTTTTCATAAAGCAATATGTCGGAGGCAAATGCATGTATTATGCGTCATAGTTGTTGCTTTTTATAAAGTGATAATTATTACCTTTTGATAAAGTAGCATGTATTATGCTTTGCTTCACAGAGAAGGGAAATGCTCCACTTGTGTTAATTTAAAATTTTTTATGGATTTCTGAGTATCGTTCTTGGTAGACATATTGTCTATTGTTGGTCCAGTAGACATATTGTCTGTTATTGGTTCGTCAGATCCTTCTTTGCCAGAGCTGGATTCTTTGGTACTGTTGGTAGAATTGTCAGAATCAGCATTATAGTCTTCTTCACTCATTTTCAGCATTTCAAAAGTAACAACCTGTAGTAATTCCCTTTTATTTAGGAAAGGTTTCTCTTTGCTGAGGCGACAAAGAATTTCATTTTTTCTTTTGGAAAATTCTGCTTCACAGTGGAGGGCATGAGACTTTGTTTTGGGATAAGATTTCCATTTTGTACTAGCAGCCTTTAAGGTAGGAAATATTTCTGTGACTGCTTCGATGTTGCAATGACTATCATCGAACTTAGGCCACCATTTTGACCCAAATTGTCTTACCAGAGTTGGTGGATATTCAAGTGAGGAATTGGTACTTTTCTGGATGGCGTATTGCCAGCATAAAATCCAGGGAATACTGAAGTCTGCCATGAATTGTAATTTAGGTAATCCTTTAACCATAGGGGCATATAATTGATATGCTTCGGTTACCTGAGTGGAGGGCCATTCCTCAAAATCCGGTCCATAATTCAGCCACCAATTTGCAATCCAATTTGGGAAATTTCCATCAAAATTGCGGGAAAAGAAAATAAACCAAGAATGATTATGACTTGGGTTTTGGTAAAGGAGGACGTGGTTCCAAGCATCAATATAGTCAAAATAATTGAAGTGGCGAGGGGAGAAGTGAGGTGGAAGTTCTCTAATTCTGGTGGGGTCAATTCTCCATTGTTTTTTGGGTGATGAACTTCAGGATTTCTATTTTTGAAAATTGAAATGGAAGTTCAATATTTCTGGAAGAATGACGAGGAGGTTTCTCAAAATTATGAGTATGGACAGCTGATTTTGTTAAACGAAGAATTTTTTCATAGTAGTCTCTGGATTTACCGGAGGCCTTCTGGGGGTAGGCCCAACCATTGGTAAGATAATTATTTGCCACCTCAATAGGTGAGAGATGTTGTTCCTCATCCTCAATTTGGATGATATCAGGACAATGGGCATGAGCATTGTAGCCAGAATTCTCAAATTTTCCAAGCATTGCTTCTCGATTGGGTTGTGAGGAAGAAGAACCAATTGATTTCCTCAAATTGTATCGGTTAGGACGAGGTAGGAGTCCTTTGCCTGACTTTTGGGAAGAAGCCCTAGGAGGAGTCATTTTCCCTGCAAAAATTCTCGAGTCAAGAAATCAGGAAGAGAATTATCTTCTCCTTTAATAAATTCAATTTTGAAATCAAAAAATGAGAGTAAAGCCTGCCATCTAGCAAAAATCTGTTTTGAAGCAATATTTTTGACGTCTTTTTCAAGAACATCTTTAGCAGCTTTACAATCAATACGTAATAAAAATTCTTGATTTAAAAGATCTCCTTCAAATTTGAGAATACAATTAACTATAGAAAGAATTTCTTTCTTTATAGTGGAGTAATTCTGTTGAGCAGTATTCCAATGTCCGGAAGTAAAACGAACTAATTGTTCCATACTGTCAACTTTCTGTTTTAATATACCACCGTAACCGATATCTGAAGCATCAGTTTCAACTATTTTGAAAGCTTCAGGAAGAGGGAGGCAAGGACAAGGTAAAGTTTTGGCTTTAAGCTTAATTCTGCGAATTGCTTGAGTGTGGACAATAGTCCAAGGTTGAGGATTCTTTTGGAGTCTTTGATACAGGACTTTAGTATCTTTGTACAGATCCTGATAGAAGTCTGCGATATAGTTGAGACTACCAAGAAACCTCTGAAGTTGGGTTATTTCCCTAATCTCATTAGGAAATTTTGAGGCAAATTCAACAGATCTATCAATAGGGATAATAGATCCCTTTTCAATATTGTGGCCAAGAAATCTAATTTTTGTTTGGAAGAGACAAATTTTCTTGGCAGAAACATCAAGACCATTATGCTTAATAATTGTAAGAAAAGTATTTAAATGCTTCCAATGCTGATCAATGGTCTGAGAATAGATGAGGACATCATCAATGTAGACAATTGAGAAATCCATATAAGGATTGAAAATATCATTCATGATGTTTTGGAATTCAGAAGGGGCATTTTTTAGTCCAAAGGGCATGACATTCCATTCAAAATGCCCAAAAGGAACTGTAAAAGCTGTTTTATAGCGGTCATTTTCATTAACTTGAATTTGCCAAAATCCAGACTTCATGTCAAATTTGGAAAAAATAGCGGCTTGATTAAGCCTATTTAGTAAATCTTTCTTATTAGGGATGGGATACCTAATCCATCTTAAAGCTTTATTAAGCGGTTTGTAGTTGATAACTAACCAGGGAACACCACGTTCCTTTTCAGCTTGTTTGTTGACATAAAAGGCCGGGCAGCTCCAAAGAGAGTAACTTTTTTGAATGAGCCTTTTATCTAATAAATCTTGTATCTCCTTCTTACAATGATTAAGAAGTTCTTGACTCATTTGGATAGGGCGAGCTTTGGTGGGAATATTCCTTTCATTGAAATCGGGTTCATAGGGAAGATTAATAATATGTTGCTTGCGATGCCAGAACTCATTAGGAACTTCAGCACAAATTTCGGACTCAATAGTCCTTTGAAAGTTATGGATTTTTTCTTTTTCTCGTTCTAAATACCTATTAATTTTTTGGAACTTTACATCCTCATTAAGAAAGCAAATTTGATTTTGCCAAAAGATAAGTTCTTTCTTAAAAGAATGGATGATCTGTTCTTGAGGCGGATTGATAAATTTAAAGCATATGTCATGATCTAAAGCTTTCAAGTGAATGCCTTTATCATCAATAGTCATGGGATTAAGAAGGGAGAGAAAAGGAGTGCCTAGAATAATGGATTGGCTTAAGCCACGAACAACAATAAAGTGGGTTTTTAGGCAAATACCATCATTGCAAACCCAAGATTCAGAAATTTTATAATTAATTTTCATCCTGCCGTTGTTGGCGGTGGTAAGGGCTTGTCTGGTGGTTTCACAATACTTAGTAGGGACAAGGCCTTCCTTGATGCAATTCAGGTCAGCACCAGAATCAATTAGGGCTATTCCCTCAAAAGTGAAGTCTTTACTGATAACAATTTTGATACTGACATACCATTTTTGGAAGACAACTCTGTCAATGCTGAGAATTTCCTGTTCCTTAGAAGGACTAGGGATCTTGGTGTCATTAGTAATATCAGGATTGATTTTAAGCCTATTATTATTGTCATTAAGATAAATTTCTTCTTCTTCTTCTTCACTTTTGATTTCTTCAATATTATGAAGTTCTAAGAGGGAAATTCTGGTGGAGAGGGTCTTAACATCTCTTTTGAGTGAAAGAATTTCTCCTTGAAGGTCTTGGATGGTAGGACCTTTGGGTTCTATAGTTTGGAGTCTGTCCATAACAGTAGAAAAAATAAAAGTATTTCCTATAGTAGGGATTTGCCTAGAATCATTAGGAGTAGGAGGGCTTTGTTTTCCATGAAGATATTTAAAAATAACTTGTTTCTTCTTTTCAGGATCATCAATTTTGTCAAGAAGATCAAGAATAATGGATTCTTCAGAAGTAATGACATTAATACTTAAACCATTCATATCAAGGATTGCTTTATAGTAATCAGTTTTACTATTGCAATCATGACAGGTGTCTTCATGGTCAGAACTATGGTTAGAAGAAGAGCTGCAGGAGCTGTTGATGTCTCCATCAATGTTGTTTAGTTCCAAGGAATGATCATCTTCAGAATCTGAAGGATTTAAGAGGATTTCATTTAATTGTTTCCTCAGGTCTTCATCAATGATGAGCTCATTGATCTTTTGTTTGGTGTAACATTTGTTGGCATAATGGCCAGGCTTGCCGCATTTATGGCAAATAACTTTGGATTTAGAAAAAGATTTTCTTTTTGAAAATCTTTTAAAGGGTTTGGACGATTCTTCTTTTCTGTATTTTTTAGAAAATTTAGATTTTCTAAAAGGTTTTCTAGGTTTGGAGACCTTTTCTTTTGTTCCGTAATTAGGAACAGAAAGGGTGTCATAACCAAATTGATAACAAAATTGTCCAAGCTCAGTTTGACCAGATTTATGTTCTTTTTTAAGCTGATTTTTCAATTTGATATCATTACATAAAACTAGGCCTTCAGCGCATATTTCGCTAATTAACTCTCCAAAAGTATAGAGGGAGAAAGGTAAAGCACCATTATGCTTATTCCTAATTCTAGTCCTAACTCTTTCACTAAAATGGTTTGGAAGACCAGCAATAAACCTTTCTTTCCAGAAATCTTGCTGGGCATCACTTCTCTGATATAATTTGGACAGGAAGACATCATTGTACCATCTGAAATGAGTGAGGGTAGGACACCTAAGATTAATAAGGAGTTCTGTGCCTCTTTCAAGAACAGTACTAGCATTGCCTATAAAATGCTTAGTGATGGCTGTGACCAAAGTAGTAACAGCATCAGAAAGAGGTTGTTCATTGATTAAAATGGGGTTACCATTAGGTTCAATTTTAATAGAATTCAGAATATTATTCTGATCAGTGGGGGTAAGATAAAAATCCCACCAACCACGAAGTTGGCCAGTAAAACCAGCAATGAGATAACGGGCTATAACTGTAACATCCCGGAATTTCCGGAACGTTAACACTCGATCCATCAATCACTAATCATAAAATCCTCAAACTCAAACAAAATAAACACTACCAATCTGTCAGAGCTACTATCCATCAATCAAACTATACTCTCAATCAATTGTCATAATTGAAATACCGAGTCTAAGTCTAAGAAAATTCAAAACAATAATATTTACCCACGCAGGGGTTCTAATGATCAATCCCAAAATCTAATTCCTTTGCTTTCGCTCGCTCGGCTCTAATCCAAATTCAGGTAACCTACTGCTAGCTATCACATGCAGAAAAGAAGTCAAAGGGGAGTGAGCTTTTGAGAGCCCAGTAAGGTCGCACAAAGATTTAAAAATAAGAAAACGATACGGACGATTTGACATTTAAATCAATACAAAATTTTGAAGGCGGAGAAACAGAGCGTTTCAAACAATCTTTTTATATACAATCAAACGATAAATTTGAAAAGGTTTTTCAAAGAAAACCACGGCATTTCAATATAAACAAAGGGATGAGTATCAACTCAGTTCCCTTAAATCGATAACCATTTTCAAAACACTTATAATGCAATAAACATAAATAGGAAACGTTGAACATGAGCAGTACAGAAGCAAAGCCACCCCGGCAGTGCTCGATCGCTTTACATATGCATATGTACGCTGACTAGTCCATCTAGGTACTAGTTAAACCCATTCAACAGACCATCCTTGTAACACCAACAATACAGACCATCCTTATGGCTCCCAAGTTACTAACTCATGTCAACATTGAGAAGTAATAAATAGAATTAAAAATATTTTACGATGAGCAATCAATAAACATATCAAATGAACAATAGATTCCAAGATGAGATGAAACAGAATTCCAAACGATAGCTATAAGGCTCAATTTAGGTTTCATGGGCGGTTCGAAAGTATTTTTTTTTCATATCAATCATAAAGACAGAGCTCAATGAACTTTGTAAAGATTCCATAATAAAACATTTAAAAAACAGAATAACGAATTGGGGTTCGGATAGAAATCCCTTACCTCGATTCACGCTACGCAATGCTACGCAACCTCGATTATAATTCTTTGAATAAACCTAGATTGGCAAATCCATATGTTAGAACATAATCTATACTACAATACTATAAACCTAATATAAACAACCCAAACGGCGCTCGCCTCTAACCCCGGAATCACACAACTCAAAGCGCGCCTCGCACACGGCCAACCTAACCGAGAACCCGATACGCTCTTTAATGCGTAACCGTATTCTAAATTTATTATAAATTAAAATAAAACACTTGTATAGCTTAAAACATTATAATAAGTCAAAATATGAATTTTCTGAATATTTTTGAATTAAAATAATTTCTTTAAATACAATAAAAACCCAATAATTGCCATAATTACTTCCAGCTGGAAAATAAGTCCTATAATTTTTCACCGAACTTTAAAATATATATAAAAGTTATATAAATTGAAATCAAAATTTAAAAGACATTAAAACTATTTTTAAATTATTCATTTTGCCAAAAACAATGCGATATGGAAACCATAGCAGATCGACCCCAAAAATCATCAAATTCAAACTGAGTCTTTATTATACTATAAAAACATAACCCTAATTTTTCCCAGAACATTTTCAGGGTTTAAGGTCTCCAAAAGAATTTTACAATTCTAAGCTTACAGAAAATATTAAAAATACATATAATCTCAGAAAATTATGAACTCTTACCAGAAATTCTAATATAGCCTAAAGTATTATACTATAAAATTTCACGCAATTACAATCACTGTATGTTATCTCGTGTATGTATCCTACTTAACGCTAATCCGATAACCACTAATTGCATACTCAAAACTCACTTCCTTTCTTCTCCCTCACACCTCTGTCCAGACCCAGAAGTTACTGTTCACGCAGCTTCATTTTCACCTCCTTCTCCTTACTCTGTAACACTCCACAAGACACCACTTCATGGATATGTATGCATACCCACACAGCATACTACACCCACTTTCATTCACTCAACTCACATGCAAATATATGTATATATTCAGACACAGGTTCATAAAGAAGAATAAAAATTCCACCCACTCGTGGCTGTTCTATCCCTCTCCTTTACTTATCTTCTCCAACCCACTCCATCACCCATTTACACAAACCTTCATGCATCTCACCACCTTGCAAACCCATTACTTAGATACATGATTATACACCTTGCATAACTCCAAATTGCACACATACACAGCACCTTGCTTCCCATTCCCCCTCAAAATACAATCTGATACACACCCACATATATTTACATCTCCTCATACACCCACTGCCCTCCATGCACAGCAGTCCTCCCCCTTCCCGTTACACACACAATCACACCATACTTCTACACATATACCCCTTAAAACACACACACCTGGCTGCGAACACACACAACTATACACACATTATTGCACCCTATTTTACATGCCTTACATCCCCACAACACACACACCAATGGCACAGTAGTTCTCCCTTCCTTTTCACACCTTTGCAACCACAAAAACACCATAAAACACCTCACACAGCTGCTGCCCCTTGGCAGCCCATTACAGCAGTCTTTACCTTCCCTTTTCACCCCCTTTTCAGGCACACAAACATCACTAATACACCTCACACAATACTGACCTACGGCAGTGCCCCTTCTCACAGTCATAAAACCCACACACTCACGTATACACACACGCAACACACACTCACGGCAGCTTGGTTGCACATGTACAAACCCTCCACCTTTACCCAGTAATACACACATGCATCCACCTGCAACAGCCCCGCACACAACCCATTTCACACCTGAATCTTTTACCCTCCCTTTCACGGCTTCCTCACTCAAAACAATATACCCCTCACTCACGCACATATGGCTTCAATCCCAGTCCCTTAATCCCATAAAATATTGAATAAATTTCAGAGAAAAGGATTAGAAAAATCTTACCGGAATACCTTACGCAAACTCAACGGAACCTTGTCGGCCAATTACTATCTCCTTTCTTCTATTTTCCTTTTCCTTCTCCTCCACGAGCAAGCACCTACAGATCTTCCCATAGAATTTTCTCTCTCTGCTTCTGCTTCACCCCTTCTCTTTCTCAGCCGCTTTCAGAAAAATATGGATGAGCCCTTAGGATCGGCTGACCCATAGTTATATTCATATATATAGTAAAACCTAAGTTGAAAATATTACCACAAAGCCCCTACGCTCTCTTTAGTTATTTTTTTACCCGGAACTTTTATTTTCGCAAAGAGGTCCAAAATAATTATCTACAAATAGTTAATGCACTAGAAAAATTATTAACGGGTCCTTTGCACTATCTCGTGTCACAAATCGTCACTAATAATAAGCGCATCGATACCAAAAATAAATTCACCGCCAAAAGTATACATAATGCTAAGTATTTTAAAAAATAACATCGTTAAAAATTGCTAATTAAAATATTGATGCTTAAAAATATATTTCTCCGCTAAATTTTATTTTATTAATCCGTTAAAAATATCGGGGTGTTACAATAACGGCTTCACTTTCTCCGAGATTACGGTTACGGGCACTGTTGGCCGCCATAAGCATATGTTGTAGAAGAGTGATGACCTGGTAGTTAGTCATTCCATCTAAATTCCATTCATAGATGGAAGATCCATTAAAGGATGATGGATTAGAAAAATTCTTTTCTTCTAATTGCATATCTACAGGGGTAGGTCTGGTGTAGTAATTTCTAAGAGGAGGTCTTGAATTAGTGGCTCCAATAGCAGTAATAAATTGCTTTTCTAGTTTGTCAGGTTCAATCTCAGACTCACTCCCTATATCTCCAATCATATTGATATGTTTAGGAGATGATTGAGAAGTCTCAACTTTAGGATATTTCTCTTTAGGGGTTTTGATTTGTCCTAGTTTAGACATTAATTCTTTAAGGAATTCACCACTCGGTTCTTCAGAATTTAATTTGAATCTGCTATCCAAGTCAATAGAAGGTTTGATTAAGGGTTGCTCAATTTTTCTAACAACAGAGGAGCTGGAAGAAGCTAGATTAAAGCTAGGGGAAGTGCCGAAGATATTATCACTAATGCCTTTTGGAGGTTACATTTTGCTGTAGGAATCAGAAACAACATCTTTGACCTGAAAGATAGTATCTTCAATTCTTGTGGTTTGTTCTCCAATTGTACTAAGAATAATATTAGTGTAATTGGATTGTTCGGCTAAAGGTTGAATCTCACCAGCAGTAACCGAATTGAGGTGGTTGGAAGTACTGGTATCAACTATATGTTTTAAAGGAGCAGCGAGGAAATTGGAATTCATGTCTCCTTTCATGGCAAACTTATTGAAAGGGGGATGGATGCTTTCCTGTTTTTCATGAGTTGGCCATATATACCATTCACGAGTGATACGTTTGAAAACATTGATTTGCTTTTGAGGATTCATAAATTCTGGAATTTCAATATTATTATCAAGACAATAAGAATAAAACCATCCAAAGAAAGGAAAATAAGTCTTATAAGCCTTGAGAGTTTGGAAGAATAATTCTTTATATTGGGCTCTTTGTTCAGTGGAAAAACTGATACGATACCAAGCACGATTGGTGCGATTATTTAGCATAGAATTCATCATTGAGTTTCTTATGATCGATTTGAAAATCTTCAATAACAAGGATATTATAATCAAAATCATGAACAGAGGGATTATAATTATTTTGATTTTGACCAGAAGAGGAAGGCATCTCACTAGGAGTTTCAACTGTATACATGGTTTCTGGGACAGAAGAATTATTATTCCTGATGCCCTGAAAGATAATTTTGGGATCTCTACTTGATCTAGAAGGGGGAATAGAGTGATATTCACTGTTTTGACAAGATTGAAAATTTTGACTATGAATAGAAGAACAAGAATATCTAGCACTTTGACTAGAGTTGCCAGAATGAAGGATTTTGTAATTTTGGGAAGACGTTTCTGGTTGACTGAAACGAATCTTGACATCTCCTTCAGGAGTCTCAATGATATGGTCAATCTGCGTATTTTGGGGATTGACTTGGCGATGAGTAGCCTTGTTTTCTATGACCCAATCTTCAGGAGGGGTAAGTTCATTGAACTTAATTCGACGAGGTAGCATGACATTGGTTTTATCAGGATTAGACTGGAAAAGAATAACAGATTTGCAAGGGTCAGCAATTTGTTTGAAAGCTGGGCAAATAGTAGACATGGCCTTATAATAAATTCGATATATAAGGACTAAATTCTGGGCTTGCGGTCTCATATTATATCTCTGAGTTTTAATATCCAAAGTAAGAACATCCATAATATGAGGATCAGAAAGAGAAACAGAGAAATTAGGATAGCAATTAAAATACATGGGACCATTGCAGAGACTAGTTTCAACCATTCCAAGGAGGGAATCATCAAAACTTCGATGTCGATCATCGCGAAGAGCAGCCCAAACATGAGTATCTAGACCTTCCTTCGTTAAGGAAGTAATACCTATCTGGACAAGACCAATATGAACATAACGAAATTTTCGCTTATGTTTTTCCAAAGCAGATTTAGAAAATAATTGAAAAGACTGACTGTCTTTTGAAATATCCATAGTCTGTTCGACAGACTTAATGGAATAAGTTTGCTTGAATTCAAATTGTTTGACATATAGAGAAGAAGGATTAACCTTAGGAATAGACCAATTGTTCAAATCCTTTTCTATACTCTCAATATTTAATTCATGAATATTTTTACTAGGACTAGTATGGCTCTTAGTCATGTTAGTAGAGAGAGATCTGATTAATCTTGCCACAATAACAATAGCAGTGCTCTACTGTCAACCAAATAGTTAAAAGTGGTCACAAATGCACACAGGCAGAAGACCGAGAACTATCTTAAAGGCGACTTGGGTGTAGATCCACACTGATATATATATACAAACAAGATTAAGAGATCTTACTACTACTTAGAATGGCTCTGATACCACGAATAGACCCATGTTATAAGACATAAAAACAGGAAAGGAAATAAAAGCGGAGGCACACTAATAGTACAAGAGTATTTTATTAAACATTAAACAAAGGACTTACAGAGGAAAAGCGGAGGCACACTAATAGTACAAACTTGAGCACACTCAGAAGTCACTCTTAGAGCTATAGAGCTATATGAGAGAATCTTCACACTTAGAGCTATATGACAAAAACTCCCTAAAATATTTCGCGCCTTCTCCTTACGCAGAAGGAGGATATAAATAGGCAAAAGGAAAGAGAGGGTTAAACATAAACCCTGGTTACTTTCAAAAGTAACACTGGTTACCGACAAAAAGGTTGCGTGTCCTGGATAAGGACGGGGTCGTTCAAACCTCTTGTCACCTTTAGGAAAATCATATATTCTGCTTTATTATTACCAGCTTTTGCTTTTCATAAAGCAATATGTCGGAGGCAAATGCATGTATTATGCGTCATAGTTGTTGCTTTTTATAAAGTGATAATTATTACCTTTTGATAAAGTAGCATGTATTATGCTTTGCTTCACAGAGAAGGGAAATGCTCCACTTGTTTTAATTTAAAATTTTTTATGGATTTCTGAGTATCGCTCTTGGTAGACATATTGTCTATTGTTGGTCCAGTAGACATATTGTCTGTTATTGGTTCGTCAGATCCTTCTTTGCCAGAGCTGGATTCTTTGGTACTGTTGGCAGAATTGTCAGAATCAGCATTATAGTCTTCTTCACTCATTTTTAGCATTTCAAAAGTAAAAACATGTAGTAATTCCCTTTTATTTAGGAAAGGTTTCTCTTTGCTGAGGCGACAAAGAATTTCATTTTTTCTTTTGGAAAATTCTGCTTCACAGTGGAGGGCATGAGACTTTGTTTTGGGATAAGATTTCCATTTTGTACTAGCAGCCTTTAAGGTAGGAAATATTTCTGTGACTGCTTCGATGTTGCAATGACTATCATCGAACTTAGGCCACCATTTTGACCCAAATTGTCTTACCAGAGTTGGTGGATATTCAAGTGAGGAATTGGTACTTTTCTGGATGGCGTATTGCCAGCATAAAATCCAGGGAATACTGAAGTCTGCCATGAATTGTAATTTAGGTAATCCTTTAACCATAGGGGCATATAATTGATATGCTTCGGTTACCTGAGTGGAGGGCCATTCCTCAAAATCCGGTCCATAATTCAGCCACCAATTTGCAATCCAATTTGGGAAATTTCCATCAAAATTGCGGGAAAAGAAAATAAACCAAGAATGCTTATGACTTGGGTTCTGGTAAAGGAGGACGTGGTTCCAAGCATCAATATAGTCAAAATAATTGAAGTGGCGAGGGGAGAAGTGAGGTGGAAGTTCTCTAATTCTGGTGTCAATTCCCCATTGTTTTTTGGTGATGAACTTCAGGATTTCTATTTTTGAAAATTGAAATGGAAGTTCAATATTTCTGGAAGAATGACGAGGAGGTTTCTCAAAATTATGAGTAAGGACAGCTGATTTTGTTAAACGAAGAATTTCTTCATAGTAGTCTCTGGATTTACCGGAGGCCTTCTGGGGGTAGGCCCAACCATTGGTAAGATAATTATTTGCCACCTCAATAGGTGAGAGATGTTGTTCCTCATCCTCAATTTGGATGATATCAGGACAATGGGCATGAGCATTGTAGCCAGAATTCTCAAATTTTCCAAGCATTGCTTCTCGATTGGGTTGTGAGGAAGAAGAACCAATTGATTTCCTCAAATTGTATCGGTTAGGACGAGGTAGGAGTCCTTTGCCTGACTTTTGGGAAGAAGCCCTAGGAGGAGTCATTTTCCCTGCAAAAATTCTCGAGTCAAGAAATCAGGAAGATAATTATCTTCTCCTTTAATAAATTCAATTTTGAAATCAAAAGATGAGAGTAAAGCCTGCCATCTAGCAAAAATCTGTTTTGAAGCAATATTTTTGACGTCTTTTTCAAGAACATCTTTAGCAGCTTTACAATCAATACGTAATAAAAATTCTTGATTTAAAAGATCTCCTTCAAATTTGAGAATACAATTAACTATAGAAAGAATTTCTTTCTTTATAGTGGAGTAATTATGTTGAGCAGTATTCCAATGTCCGGAAGTAAAACGAACTAATTGTACCTTACTGTGAACTTTCTGTTTTAATATACCACCGTAACCGATATCTGAAGCATCAGTTTCAACTATTTTGAAAGCTTCAGGAAGAGGGAGGCAAAGACAAGGTAAAGTTTTGGCTCTAAGCTTAATTCTGCGAATTGCTTGAGTGTGGACAATAGTCCAAGGTTGAGGATTCTTTTCGAGTCTTTGATACAGGACTTTAGTATCTTTGTACAGATCCTGATAGAAGTTTGCGATATAGTTGAGACTACCAAGAAACCTCTGAAGTTGGGTTTTTTCCCTAATCTCATCAGGAAATTTTGAGGCAAATTCAACAGATCTATCAATAGGGATAATAGATCCCTTTTCAATATTGTGGCCAAGAAATCTAATTTTTGTTTGGAAGAGACAAATTTTCTTGGCAGAAACAGCAAGACCATTATGCTTAATAATTTTAAGAAAAGTATTTAAATGCTTCGATGTTGCAATGACTATCATCGAACTTAGGCCACCATTTTGACCCAAATTGTCTTACCAGAGTTGGTGGATATTCAAGTGAGGAATTGGTACTTTTCTGGATGGCGTATTGCCAGCATAAAATCCAGGGAATACTGAAGTCTGCCATGAATTGTAATGATATCTAATTGAAAAATCAGCTCAAAAAAGAACATAAATCTGGTCGAACTGAGCTTGGACAATTTTGTTATCAATTTGGTTATGACACCCTTTCTGTTCCTAATTACGGAACAAAAGAAAAGGTCTCCAAACCTAGAAAACCTTTTAGGAAACCTAAATTTTCTAAAAAATACAGAAAAGAAGAATCGTCCAAACCCTTTAAAAGATTTTCAAAAAGAAAATCTTTTTCTAAATCCAAAGTTATTTGCCATAAATGCGGCAAGCCTGGCCATTATGCCAACAAATGTTACACCAAACAAAAGATCAATGAGCTCATCATTGATGAAGACCTGAGGAAACAATTAAATGAAATCCTCTTAAATCCTTCAGATTCTGAAGATGATCATTCCTTAGAACTAAACAACATTGATGGAGACATCAACAGCTCCTGCAGCTCTTCTAACCATAGTTCTGACCATGAAGACACCTGTCATGATTGCAATAGTAAAACTGATTACTATAAAGCAATCCTTGATATGAATGGTTTAAGTATTAATGTCATTACTTCTGAAGAATCCATTATTCTTGATCTTCTTGACAAAATTGATGATCCTGAAAAGAAGAAACAAGTTATTTTTAAATATCTTCATGGAAAACAAAGCCCTCCTACTCCTAATGATTCTAGGCAAATCCCTACTATAGGAAATACTTTTACTTTTTCTACTGTTATGGACAGACTCCAAACTATAGAACCCAAAGGTCCTACCATCCAAGACCTTCACGGAGAAATTCTTTCACTCAAAAGAGATGTTAAGACCCTCTCCACTAGAATTTCCCTCTTAGAACTTCATAATATTGAAGAAATCAAAAGTGAAGAAGAAGAAGAAGAAATTTACAATAATAATAGGCTTAAAATCAATCCTGATATTACTAATGACACCAAGATCCCTAGTCCTTCTAAGGAATAGGAAATTCTCAGCATTGTCAGAGTTGTCTTCCAAAAATGGTATGTCAGTATCAAAATTGTTATCAGTAAAGACTTCACTTTTGAGGGAATAGCCCTTATTGATTCTGGTGCTGACCTGAATTGCATCAAGGAAGGCCTTGTCCCTACTAAGTATTGTGAAACCACCAGACAAGCCCTTACCACCGCCAACAACGGCAGGATGAAAATTAATTATAAAATTTCTGAATCTTGGGTTTGCAATGATGGTATTTGCCTAAAAACCCACTTTATTGTTGTTCGTGGCTTAAGCCAATCCATTATTCTAGGCACTCATTTTCTCTCCCTTCTTAATCCCATGACTATTGATGATAAAGGCATTCACTCGAAAGCTTTAGATCATGACATATGCTTTAAATTTATCAATCCGCCTCAAGAACAGATCATCCATTCTCTTAAGAAAGAACTTATCTTTAGACAAAATCAAATTTGCTTTCTTAATGAGGATCTAAAGTTCCAAAAAATTAATAGGTATTTAGAACGAGAAAAAGAAAAAATCCATAACTTTCAAAGGACTATTGAGTCCAAAATTTGTGCTGAAGTTCCTAATGAGTTCTGGCATCACAAGCAACATATTATTAATCTTCCCTATGAACCCGATTTCAATGAAAGGGATATTCCCACCAAAGCTCGGCCTATCCAAATGAGTCAAGAACTCCTTAATCATTGCAAGAAGGAGATACAAGATTTATTAGATAAAAGGCTCATTCGAAAAAGTTACTCTCCTTGGAGCTGCCCGGCCTTTTATGTCAACAAACAAGCTGAAAAGGAACGTGGTGTTCCCTGGTTAATTATCAACTACAAACCGCTTAATAAAGCTTTAAGATGGATTAGGTATCCCATCCCTAATAAGAAATATTTACTAAATAGGCTTAATCAAGCCGCTATTTTTTCCAAATTTGGCATGAAGTCTGGATTTTGGCAAATTCAAGTTAATGAAAATGACAGCTATAAAACTGCTTTTACAGTTCCTTTTGGGCATTTTGAATGGAATGTCATGCCCTTTGGACTAAAAAATGCCCCTTCTGAATTCCAAAACATCATGAATGATATTTCAATCCTTATATGGATTTCTCAATTGTCTACATTGATGATGTCCTCATCTATTCTCAGACCATTGATCAGCATTGGAAGCATTTAAATACTTTTCTTAAAATTATTAAGCATAATGGTCTTGCTGTTTCTGCCAAGAAAATTTGTCTCTTCCAAACAAAAATTAGATTTCTTGGCCACAATATTGAAAAGGGATCTATTATCCCTATTGATAGATCTGTTGAATTTGCCTCAAAATTTCCTGATGAGATTAAGGAAAAAACCCAACTTCAGAGGTTTCTTGGTAGTCTCAACTATATCGCAGACTTCTATCAGCATTTGTACAAAGATACTAAAGTCCTGTATCAAAGACTCCAAAAGAATCCTCAACCTTGGACTATTGTCCACACTCAAGCAATTCGCAAAATTAAGCTTAGAGCCAAAACTTTACCTTGTCTTTGCCTCCCTCTTCCTGAAGCTTTCAAAATAGTTGAAACTGATGCTTCAGATATCGGTTACGGTGGTATATTAAAATAGAAAGTTGACAGTAAGGAACAATTAGTTCGTTTTACTTCCGGACATTGGAATACTGCTCAACAGAATTACTCCACTATAAAGAAAGAAATTCTTTCTATAGTTAATTGTATTCTCAAATTTGAAGGAGATCTTTTAAATCAAGCATTTTTATTACGTATTGATTGTAAAGCTGCTAAAGATGTTCTTGAAAAAGACGTCAAAAATATTGCTTCAAAACAGATTTTTGCTAGATTGCCCAGGCTTTACTCTCATCTTTTGATTTCAAAATTGAATTTATTAAAGGAGAAGATAATTCTCTTCCTGATTTCTTGACTCGAGAATTTTTGCAGGGAAAATGACTCCTCCTAGGGCTTCTTCCCAAAAGTCAGGCAAAGGACTCCTACCTCGTCCTAACCGATACAATTTGAGGAAATCAATTGGTTCTTCTTCCTCACAACCCAATCGAGAAGCAATGCTTGGAAAATTTGAGAATTCTGGCTACAATGCTCATGCCCATTGTCCTGATATCATCCAAATTGAGGATGAGGAACAAGATCTCTCACCTATTGAGGTGGCAAATAATTATCTTACCAATGGTTGGGCCTACCCCCAGAAGGCCTCCGGTAAATCCAGAGACTACTATGAAGAAATTCTTCGTTTAACAAAATCAGCTGTCCTTACTCATAATTTTGAGAAACCTCCTCGTCATTCTTCCAGAAATATTGAACTTCCATTTCAATTTTCAAAAATAGAAATCCTGAAGTTCATCACCAAAAAACAATGGGGAATTGACACCAGAATTAGAGAACTTCCACCTCACTTCTCCCCTCGCCACTTTAATTATTTTGACTATATTGATGCTTGGAACCACGTCCTCCTTTACCAGAACCCAAGTCATAAGCATTCTTGGTTTATTTTCTTTTCCCGCAATTTTGATGGAAATTTCCCAAATTGGATTGCAAATTGGTGGCTAAATTATGGACCGGATTTTGAGGAATGGCCCTCCACTCAGGTAACCGAAGCATATCAATTATATGCCCCTATGGTTAAAGGATTACCTAAATTACAATTCATGGCAGACTTCAGTATTCCATGGATTTTATGCTGGCAATACGCCATCCAGAGAAGTACCAATTCCTCACTTGAATATCCACCAACTCTGGTAAGACAATTTGGGTCAAAATGGTGGCCTAAGTTCGATGATAGTCATTGCAACATCGAAGCAGTCACAAAAATATTTCCTACCTTAAAGGCTGCTAGTACAAAATGGAAATCTTATCCCAAAACAAAGTCTCATGCCCTCCACTGTGAAGCAAAATTTTCCAAAAGAAAAAATGAAATTTTTTGTCGCCTCAGCAAAGAGAAACCTTTCCTAAATAAAAGGGAATTACTACAGGTTGTTACTTTTGAAATGCTAAAAATGAGTGAAGAAGACTATAATGCTGATTCTGACAATTCTGCCAACAGTACCAAAGAATCCAGCTCTGGCAAAGAAGGATCTAACGAACCAATAACAGACAATATGTCTACTGGACCAACAATAGACAATATGTCTACCAAGAGCGATACTCAGAAATTCACAAAAAATTTAAAATTAAAACAAGTGGACCATTTCCCTTCTCTGTGAAGCAAAGCATAATACATGCTACTTTATCAAAAGGTAATAATTATCACTTTATAAAAAGCAACAACTATGACGCATAATACATGCATTTGCCTCCGACATATTGCTTTATGAAAAGCAAAAGCTGGTAATAATAAAGCAGAATATATGCTTT
>JAVXUO010001003.1:0-47500 GCA_033065855.1 Escallonia rubra | reverse complement strand
AAAATTAAACTTCTTTTAATATCGGCGCTTTTGTTAACGACGATTTGTCAAACGAGATAGCGCAAAAGACCCGTTAATAAGTTTTCATAGTGCATTTACTATTTGTAGATAATTATTTTGGACGTTTTCACGATAATAAAAGTTTCGGGTGAAAACTTGAGCGACTAATAGAAGTATAGGGTGTTTCTTGTGATTTTTCCAACTAGGGTTTTTAGGTAGAAATATGCATTGTCCGTGGGCAGCCGTCCAAGGCCTCCCTTCAATTCGGCAGACGCACCTTGAATGAGAGAAAGAGAGATACTGAGAGAGAAAGAAGGGAATTGACGCGGCAGATTTGTTCCGGCGAATTTTCGGTAAGGTTTTTAACCTTTTCTCCCTAGTTTTTCAATGATTATGGGATCAAGGGACGCAACCGCGAGGAAACTGTTAGGAGGTTCATGTGATTGTGTGTGTGTGTGTGTGTGTAATTATATGCGTGTGGGTGTATAAGTGGTAAAGGGGATTATGCCGTGAGGCAGTTGATCATGTGTGTGTGTATTTGGTGTTGGCTGTTGGGTTTATGTATATGAAAGGCAGAGCTGCTGCTAGTAAGGTTATGCTTAACAGTTATATACGTTTCAGATAGATATGCATACAGAGGTTATATATATATTAGATGAATACGTGACTGAGCTGGGTGTATTTGTGCGTGTGTTTTGGGATCTGCCGATCGAGAGTGTGAGTGTACGTGAGGGGAAAAGGGGTGTAGTGTGCTTTGATGGGGCTCCTGCCGGGAACAAGAGAGACGACAGCCATGTGTCATGAGAAAGCAAGGGTACGGATGAGAAAACGGAGCTGCAGATCTGTGTTGTGTGCGAGAAAGGTGTGTGCCCGCGACTGTTCATCTATGTGTGAAGTGGGTTTTGCAAGGGAGATGAAGGACTGCCGTTAAGGCAGACCCTGTGAGTGCTGTGTATGATTGTTTGGCGTGGGGTGAAGCTGCCAAGAAGACAGCTGAGTGCTTTTGTGGGGTGTAGGTGTGTGTTATGCGCTCCAGTTTGTGTGTGTTTGCGGTGGAAGTTGGAGTATAGTGTGTTTAGTGCATGAGTGTAATGTAATGAGTGTTTATGTATACATAATGGGTTTGGGATGTGCAAAAGTGATTAACTGTGTAGACTCATGGGTTTGTATGAGAGAAGGATGGAGGAGATGAAGAGTGCAGCCGTAGGTTGGGTGTGGGTGGTGTAAGCTGTGTGTGTTTTGGTGTGTGTAGGTTGCAATGAAAGTATATGTGTGTTTGGGTGCAGCTGGGTCGTGTATATGTGAGTGTTATTTGTGTGTGAGAGAGTGTTTGAGTGTGTGTAATGCGAGAGTGAGGGAAGGTATGTGGGTCTGTGTAAATGTGTGTGAGTTTGAGGCGGCAGTGGGTGTGAGAGCAAGGAAAAGTGGGGTGCATGTGTGTTTGGGTATGGAGGAAGGGAACCAGCTACTGCCTTCAAAGTGTGTGGCATTGGGTGCAGTGTATATATGTGTCTGTGTGTGTGTAAAGGAAAGTGAGAGAGATAGCCGTGGTGATGAGATGAAAATGGGGAACAAGGGAAGCTGCGTGAACAGTAACCATGAGCTGGTGAGTGTATTTTGGTTTGGAGAGAAAGTAAAGAGAAGAAGAAGATGAAGAGAAGTTTGGAGCGGAAAATTCGATTAACGTTAAGTTCGACACGTGCGTTAAATAGCGCACGGTTATTGTTAGCACGCGAAACTTTACAGTATAGTACGATAGGCTATATTAGAATTCTTGGAAGAATTTTATAATTTTCTGAGATCGTATGAATTATTATTATTTTCTGTAAATTTCATATTTGGAAAATTCTTTTGGAGTCTTTAAACCCTGAAAATGTTCTCGGAAAAATTATAGTAATGTTTTCATAATATAGGAAAGACTCAGTAAAAGTTTGGTAAATTTTCGAGTTGATTTATTTATCATTTGCTGTATCGCATTGAGTTTAGCAAAACGAAAAATAAAGAAATAGTTTCAGTGTCTTTTAAATTCTGATTTCAATTTCTATAATTTTTATATATACTTTAAAGTTCCTATAAAAATTATGGGACTTATTTTGCATCTGGAAGTAATTATGGCTATTATTGGGTTTTTATTGTATTTAAACAAATTATTTTAATTCGAAAATATTCAAAAATTCAGAAAATGCATATTTTGACTTTTAACAATGTTTTAAGCTATAAATAATGTTTAATGAACGATTAGAACATTTTTGGGATATTTCTGAGTCTCAGGGAGTGACGAATTTCGGGGTAGGTTGGCCGTGTGGAAACCGCTCCGTCGGGTAGAGAAATGGGTATGCTATAGATAATTATATTTAGATTTTAATGTAGTAGTATGAATAAGTGTTCTGATAAATGATTCTGCCAACCTAGGTTAACCTCGAGGAATTTGATTGAGAGCGTTTTTAGCTTCAGCGTTGGTTTGAGGTAAGGGATTTTCATCCGAACCTAATTCATCTATTTGATTCATATGTTATTCTGATTTGCTATCGTTATTTCTTTGGACTCAATTATAATTGTGATGAATTGTATCGATTGTCATTAATAACCTTGTTTGAGCCTGACACGTTCATTGAAAATCTCATTCGATGCTCAATACTTATTTCTCTTTGAGTATCGATTTATTCATTGTAATATCGCTTATTGCATTCTGCATATTGGCATGAGATAGTGTATTGAGGAGTTATAAGGATGGTCTGTATCGGGGGTGATATAAGGATGGTCTGTTATTGTCGGGAAATGCTAGTACCTTGAGGGTCTAGCTAGTGTTCATATGCATATGTAACCATATCGTTATTAAGCACTGCCTGTGTGGCTTTGCTAAGTGTTACCCTGCACTGCCTGTGTGGCTTTGCAATTTACTCATGTCCAATATCATCTGCATTGTTTCAGTAAAATCGAAAGTGCATTTATTGAATCTTGAATTGCGAAATTGAGAATATTGTTTCTATATTGTCGTTGACATAACCTTCTGACCAAATCGTTTGTAATCTTACTGAATTTTGAGCGACCTTACTGAGCTCTCAAAAGCTCACTCCCCTTTGACCTTCTTTCCGCAGGTAATATCCAACAATAGATCGCATTGGGTGTGGAATAGATTCGAGCGAGGGAAAGAGAAATTTAGTTTTTGTTTTGGTCATTAGAACCCCTGCGTGGGTTATTGTTGTTATTTAGAACTGTTGACTTAGACATTGATGTTTCAACTATGACAGTATGCTAAGAGCATTATTTTATCCAATGGTTTAGTTGCTCTGACTGGTGGATGATTCTAAATTGGTTGAGTTTGAGAGTTCTATTGTCTTAGCGTAAACGATTGATTGAGTGATAACGTTCCGGAAATTCCGGGATGTTACAGGCGCGGCGACGAACGTTGCGGAGACAATACCTGGTGCCGGGGGCACGTATCATGACGATGGCGCGATGGCGCGGCGACGAACGTCACGGAGCAATATTTGGTGCCGGGGCACGTATCATGAGAATGGCGCAAGGGCGCGGCGACGAACGTCGCGGAGCAATACTTGGTGCCGGGGGCACGTGTTATGAAAGTGGTGCGACGACGAACGTCGCGAAGCAATACTTGGCACCAGGGGCACGTATCATGACGATGGCGCGAGGGCGCGGCGACGAACGTCGCGGAGCAATACTTGGTGCCGGGGGCACGTATCATGACGATGGCGCTCGGGCGCGCATCGGGTGTCCCGAAGACGAGATGTGAGCTGAGTGTGCCTGTCATAACAAGATAATGAATGCAACATATAGTAATGACAAAGTTGGTAGTTATGGTATGCGGTCGTCGGCGACGGGTCATTCGGTGATAGTGCGCGACTTTGGGCGATGGGCATCGCGGGAGCGGTGTGCGGTCATGGACGACGGACGAGAGACGTCACAAAGTTGATGTATGAACGTCCGTAAACATCGCGGAGGTGCAAAGACTCGAGAAAGTAAATATGTGGGAAATGGGTGAACCACCGGGGGAAAGTGGCCAAGGCCAAGCCCCCCAGGAAGCCGAGGCCGACCCCTATGGCCTGGGGAAGGCCGAGGCCGACCCCCTGGGGTTGGCCAAGGCCAAATGGCCAACTCTCATGAAGGAGCCCAGGGCCACTCCCCCCCCTTTGGTGAACTTCGGGCATGCCGACGATAGGTGTTTTGATGGGCAAATACGAATCCGAAAGTTGCGTTATGACGAGCATGTTGCCAAGAATCATACCCACGTAGCGATCAAGGTGCCAAGGTTACGTACGAAGCATACGAGGGGAAAAAAGTACGAAAAAGGGGTATGCGGGAAAGGGGTGAACCACCGGGGGAAAGTGGCCAAGGCCAAGCCCCCCAGGAGGCCGAGGCTGAGGCCGACCCCTATGGCCTGGGGAAGGCCGAGGCTGAGGCCGACCCCTATGGCCTGGGGAAGGCCGAGGCCGACCCCCTGGGGTTGGCCAAGGCCATTTTCCCCCTTGACCGCGTTTCTCCAAATGAGCCGTCGGCCGATATTTTTGATGAAAAGGTGTTCGGATGGTCTCGGTGTGACGATCGCGCTAGCGTTAGTGACGTCGACGCGAAATAAAATGACTAAGTCACGCACGAAGCGCGCGGAACAAGAAAAACACGTGTCTTGGGCGCGCGGGCGCTGACAGGTTTGATGGGTTGGAAAATTGACCGTTGACAATGTCGACGTGTTCGCGTGAAATAGGACTCCTATTGGGCCCTTGGGTATGACCAAAATAGGTTGGGAACATATACACATATATATATACATATATATGTATATATGTATATATATATATATACACATATATATACATATATACATATATATGTATATATCTGTGTGTGTGTGTATATACACATATATATATATATATATATATATGTATATATATACATATATGTGTGTGTGTGTGTGTGTACATACACATATATATATATATATATGTATATATATACATATATGTGTGTGTGTGTGTGTGTGTGTGTGTGTGTGTATGTCTATATATATATATATGTGTGTGTGTGTGTGTGTGTGTGTGTATGTCTATGTCTATATATATATATATATATATATATATATATATATATGGGAGCTGATCCGTTGAGAGCGCTAGCAAAATAGCCTATTTTGCTAGCACGATCTGGCCGTCCATCCTGAAAGATGGACGGCTCAGATCGCGCCTTTTTCAAAAACTGTCAGTCGTCCGCCATACAGTGTCGCGGACGGACTTTTTTACCTTTTTGCCCCTCCGCGCCTGTCCGCTACACTGTATAGCAGACATCATTAAAGTCCTGATGGGAGACAGCAAAAAGACGTCCGCGACACTGTATAGCGGACGTCCCCCAGGCTGACACTTTACCTTTTTGCCCCTCCACACCGTCCGCTATACTGTATCCCGGACGGTATTGAAGTCCTGACACGGGACAACAAAAAAGGTATCCGCTATATATATATATATATATATATATAAGTTTTGTGAAACCACCAGACAAGCCCTTACCACTGCCAACAACGGCAGGATGAAAATTAATTATAAAATTTCTGAATCTTGGGTTTGCAATGATGGTATCTGCCTAAAAACCCACTTTATTGTTGTTCGTGGCTTAAGCCAATCCATTATTCTAGGCACTCCTTTTCTCTCCCTTCTTAATTCTATGACTATTGATGATAAAGGCGACTCCTGAATGAGATGTCAAGATTCGTTTCAGTCAACCAGAAACGTCTTCCCAAAATTACAAAATCCTTCATTCTGGCAACTCTAGTCAAAGTGCTAGATATTCTTGTTCTTCTATTCCTAGTCAAAATTTTCAATCTTGTCAAAACAGTGAATATCACTCTATTCCCCCTTCTAGATCAAGTAGAGATCCCAAAATTATCTTTCAGGGCATCAGGAATAATAATTCTTCTGTCCCAGAAACCATGTATACAGTTGAAACTAGACTTCTATCAAGATCTGTACAAAGATACTAAAGTCCTGTATCAAAGACTCCAAAAGAATCCTCAACCTTGGACTATTGTCCACACTCAAGCAATTCGCAGGATCAAGCTTAGAGCCAAAACTTTACCTTGTCTTTGTCTCCCTCTTCCTGAAGCTTTCAAAATAGTTGAAACTGATGCTTCAGATATCGGTTATGGTGGTATCTTGAAATAGAGAATTGACGGTAAGGAACAATTAGTTCGTTTTACTTCTGGACATTGGAATACTGCCCAACAGAATTACTCTACTATAAAGAAAGAAATTCTTTCTAAAGTTAATTGTATTCTCAAATTTGAAGGAGATCTTTTAAATCAAGAATTTTTATTACGTATTGATTGTAAAGCGGCTAAAGATGTTCTTGAAAAGTTTGTCAGGTTCAATCTCAGACTCACTCCCTATATCTCCTATCATATTGATATGTTTAGGGGATGATTGAGAAGTCTCAACTTTAGGATATTTCTCTTTAGGAGTTTTGATTTGTCCTAGTTTAGACATTAATTCTTTGAGGAATTCACCACTCGGTTCTTCAGAATTTAATTTGAATCTGCTATCCAAGTCAATAGAAGGTTTGATTAAGGGTTGCTCAATATTTCTAACAACAGAGGAGCTAGAAGAAGCTAGATTAAAGCTAGGGGAAGTGCCGAAGATATTATCACTAATGCCTTTAGTTTGTCAGGTTCAATCTCAGACTCACTCCCTATATCTCCTATCATATTGATATGTTTAGGGGATGATTGAGAAGTCTCAACTTTAGAATATTTCTCTTTAGGAGTTTTGATTTGTCCTAGTTTAGACATTAATTCTTTGAGGAATTCACCACTCGGTTCTTCAGAATTTAATTTGAATCTGCTATCCAAGTCAATAGAAGGTTTGATTAAGGGTTGCTCAATATTTCTAACAACAGAGGAGCTGGAAGAAGCTAGATTAAAGCTAGGGGAAGTTCCGAAGATATTATCACTAATGCCTTTAGTTTGTCAGGTTCAATCTCAGACTCACTCCCTATATCTCCTATCATATTGATATGTTTAGGGGATGATTGAGAAGTCTCAACTTTAGGATATTTCTCTTTAGGAGTTTTGATTTGTCCTAGTTTAGACATTAATTCTTTGAGGAATTCACCACTCGATTCTTCAGAATTTAATTTGAATCTGCTATCCAAGTCAATAGAAGGTTTGATTAAGGGTTGCTCAATATTTCTAACAACAGAGGAGCTGGAAGAAGCTAGATTAAAGCTAGGGGAAGTGCCGAAGATATTATCACTAATGCCTTTAGTTTGTCAGGTTCAATCTCAGACTCACTCCCTATATCTCCTATCATATTGATATGTTTAGGGGATGATTGAGAAGTCTCAACTTTAGGATATTTCTCTTTAGGAGTTTTTCTTTATATTGGGCTCTTTGCTCAGTGGAAAAACTGATACGATACCAAGCATGATTGGTGCGATTATGTGGTTTGTTCTCCAATTGTACTAAGAATAATATTAGTGTAATTGGATTGTTCAGCTAAAGATTGAATCTCACCAGCAGTAACCGAATTGAGGTGGTTGGAAGTACTGGTATCAACTATATGTTTTAAATGAGCAGCGAGGAAATTGGAATTCACTAGTAAAAATATTCATGAATTAAATATTGAGAGTATAGAAAAAGATTTGAACAATTGGTCTATTCCTAAGGTTAATCCTTCTTCTCTTTATGTTAAACAATTTGAATTCAAGCAAACTTATTCCATTAAGTCAGTCGAACAGACTATGGATATTTCAAAAGACAATCAGTCTTTTCAATTATTTTCTAAATCTGCTTTGGAAAAACATAAGCAAAAATTTCGTTATGTTCATATTGGTCTTGTCCAGATAGGTATTACTTCCTTAACTAAGGAAGGTCTAGATACTCATGTTTGGGCTGCTCTTCGCGATGATCGACATCTAAGTTTTGATGATTCCCTCCTTGGAATAGTTGAAACTAGTCTCTGCAATGGTCCCATGTATTTTAATTGTTATCCTAATTTCTCTGTTTCTCTTTCTGATCCTCATATTATGGATGTTCTTACTTTGGATATTAAAACTCAGAGATATAATATGAGACCGCAAGCCCAGAATTTAGTCCTTATATATCGAATTTATTATAAGGCCATGTCTACTATTTGCCCAGCTTTCAAACAAATTGCTGACCCTGGCAAATATGTTATTCTTTTCCAGTCTAATCCTGATAAAACCAATGTCATGCTACCTCGTCGAATTAAGTTCAATGAACTTACCCCTCCTGAAGATTGGGTTATAGAAAACAAGCCTACTCATCGCCAAGTCAATCCCCAAAATACGCAGATTGACCATATGATTGAGACTCCTGAAGGAGATGTCAACATTCGTTTCAGTCAACCAGAAACATCTTCCCAAAATTACAAAATCCTTCATTCTGGCAACTCTAGTCAAAGTGCTAGATATTCTTGTTCTTCTATTCCTAGTCAAAATTTTCAATCTTGTCAAAACAGTGAATATCACTCTATTCCCCCTTCTAGATCAAGTAGAGATCCCAAAATTATCTTTCAGGGCATCAGGAATAATAATTCTTCTGTCCCAGAAACCATGTATACAGTTGAAACTCCTAGTGAGATGCCTTCCTCTTCTGGTCAAAATCAAAATAATTATAATCCCTCTGTTCATGATTTTGATTATAATGTCCTTGTTATTGAAGATTTTCAAATCGGTCATAAGAAACTAAATGATGAATTCTATGCTAAACATAATCGCACCAAACATGCTTGGTATCGTATCAGTTTTTCCACTGAGCAAAGAGCCCAATATAAAGAATTATTCTTCCAAACTCTCAAGGCTTATAAGACTTATTTTCCTTTCTTTGGATGGTTTTATTCTTATTGTCTTGATAATAATATTGAAATTCCAGAATATATGAATCCTCAAAAGCAAATCAATGTTTTCAAACGTATCACTCGTGAATGGTATATATGGCCAACTCATGAAAAACAGGAAAGCATCCATCCCCCTTTCAATAAGTTTGCCATGAAAGGAGACATGAATTCCAATTTCCTCGCTGCTCCTTTAAAACATATAGTTGATACCAGTACTTCCAACCACCTCAATTCGGTTACTGCTGGTGAGATTCAATCTTTAGCCGAACAATCCAATTACACTAATATTATTCTTAGTACAATTGGAGAACAAACCACAAGAATTGAAGATACTATCTTTCAGGTCAAAGATGTTGTTTCTGATTTCTACAGTAAAATGCAACCTCCAAAAGGCATTAGTGATAATATCTTCGGCACTTCCCCTAGATCTAGCTTCTTCCAGCTCCTCTGTTGTTAAAAATATTGAGCAACCCTTAATCAAACCTTCTATTGACTTGGATAGCAGATTCAAATTAAATTCTGAAGAACCGAGTGGTAAATTCCTCAAAGAATTAATGTCTAAACTAGGACAAATCAAAACTCCTAAAGAGAAATATCCTAAAGTTGAGACTTCTCAATCATCCCCTAAACATATCAATATGATAGGAGATATAGGGAGTGAGTCTGAGATTGAACCTGACAAACTAGAAAAGCAATTTATTACTGCTATTGGAGCTACTAATTCAAGACCTCCTCTTAGAAATTACTACACCAGACCTACCCCTGTAGATATGCAATTAGAAGAAAAGAATTTTTCTAATCCTTCATCCTTTAATGGATCTTCTATCTATGAATGGAATTTAGATGGGATGACTGACTACCAGGTCATCACTCTTCTACAACATATGCTTATGGCGGCCAATAGTGCCCGTAACCGTAATCCCGGAGAAAGTGAAGATGTTATAGCTCGTTATCTCATTGCTGGTTTTACTGGCCAACTTCGTGGTTGGTGGGATTTTTATCTCACCCCCACTGATCAGAATAATATTTTGAATTCTATTAAAATTGAACCTAATGGTAACCCCATTTTAATCAATGAACAACCTCTTTCTGATGCTGTTACTACTTTGGTCACAGCCATCACTAAGCATTTTATAGGCAATGCTAGTACTGTTCTTGAAAGAGGTACAGAACTCCTTATTAATCTTAGGTGTCCTACCCTCACTCATTTCAGATGGTACAAGGGTGTCTTCCTATCCAAATTATATCAGAGAAGTGATGCCCAGCAAGATTTCTGGAAAGAAAGGTTTATTGCTGGTCTTCCAAACCTTTTTAGTGAAAGAGTTAGGACTAGAATTAGGAATAAGCATAATGGTGCTTTACCTTTCTCCTTCTATACTTTTGGAGAGTTAATTAGCGAAATATACGCTGAAGGCCTAGTTTTATGTAATGATATCAAATTGAAAAATCAGCTCAAAAAGGAACATAAATCTGGACGAACTGAGCTTGGACAATTTTGTTATCAATTTGGTTATGACACCCTTTCTGTTCCTAATTACGGAACAAAAGAAAAGGTCTCCAAAACTAGAAAACCTTTTAGAAAACCTAAATTTTCTAAAAAATACAGAAAAGAAGAATCATCCAGACCCTTTAAAAGATTTTCAAAAAGAAAATCTTTTTCTAAATCCAAAGTTATTTGCCATAAATGCGGCAAGCCTGGCCATTATGCCAACAAATGTTACACCAAACAAAAGATCAATGAGCTCATCATTGATGAAGACCTGAGAAAACAATTAAATGAAATCCTCTTAAATCCTTCAGATTCTGAAGATAATCAGTCCTTGGAACTTAACAACATTGATGGAGACATCAACAGCTCCTGCAGCTCTTCTAACCATAGTTCTGACCATGAAGACACCTGTCATGATTACAATAGTAAAACTGATTACTATAAAGCAATCCTTGATATGAATGGTTTAAGTATTAATGTCATTACCTCTGAAGAATCCATTATACTTGATCTTCTTGACAAAATTGATGATCCTGAAAAGAAGAAACAAGTTATTTTTAAATATCTTCATGGAAAACAAAGCCCTCCTACTCCTAATGATTCTAGGCAAATTCCTACTATAGGAAATACTTTTAATTTTTCTACTGTTATGGACAGACTCCAAACCATAGAACCCAAAGGTCCTTCCATCCAAGACCTTCAAGGAGAAATTCTTTCACTCAAAAGAGATGTTAAAACCCTCTCCACCAGAATTTCCCTCTTAGAACTTCATAATATTGAAGAAGTCAGAAGTGAAGAAGAAGAAGAAGAAATTTATCTTAATGACAATAATAATAGGCTTAAAATCAATCCTGATATTATTAATGACACCAAGATCCCTAGTCCTTCTAAGGAACAGGAAATTCTCAGTATTGACAGAGTTGTCTTCCAAAAATGGTATGTCAGTATCAAAATTGTTATCAGTAAAGACTTCACTTTTGAGGGAATAGCCCTTATTGATTCTGGTGCTGACCTGAATTGTATCAAGGAAGGCCTTGTCCCTACTAAGTATTGTGAAACCACCAGACAAGCCCTTTCCACTGCCAACAACGCAGGATGAAAATTAATTATAAAATTTCTGAATCTTGGGTTTGCAATGATGGTATCTGCCTAAAAACCCACTTTGTTGTTGTTCGTGGCTTAAGCCAATCCATTATTCTAGGCACTCCTTTTCTCTCCCTTCTTAATCCTATGACTATTGATGATAAAGGCATTCACTCGAAAGCTTTAGATCATGACATATGCTTTAAATTTATCAATCCGCCTCAAGAACAGATCATCCATTCTCTTAAGAAAGAACTTATCTTTAGGCAAAATCAAATTTGCTTTCTTAATGAGGATCTAAAGTTCCAAAAAATTAATAGGTATTTAGATCGAGAAAAAGAAAAAATCCATAACTTTCAAAAGACTATTGAGTCCGAAATTTGTGCTGAAGTCCCTAATGAATTCTGGCATCGCACGCAACATATTATTAATCTTCCCTATGAACCCGATTTCAATGAAAGGGATATTCCCACTAAAGCTCGTCCTATTCAAATGAGTCAAGAACTCCTTAATCATTGCAAAAAGGAGATACAAGATTTATTAGATAAGAAGCTCATTCGGAAAAGCTACTCTCCTTGGAGCTGCCCGGCTTTTTATGTCAACAAACAAGCTGAAAAGGAGCGTGGTGTTCCCCGGTTAGTTATCAATTACAAACCGCTTAATAAAGCTTTAAGATGGATTAGGTATCCCATCCCTAATAAAAAAGATTTGTTAAATAGGCTTAATCAAGCCGCTATTTTTTCTAATTTGACATGAAGTCTGGATTTTGGCAAATCCAAGTTAATGAAAAGGACCGCTATAAAAGTGCTTTTACAGTTCCTTTTGGACATTTTGAATGGAATGTCATGCTCTTTGGACTAAAAAATGCCCCTTCTGAATTCCAAAACATCATGAACGATATTTTTAATCCTTACATGGATTTCTCAATTGTCTACATTGATGATGTCCTCATCTATTCTCAGACTATTGATCAGCATTGGAAGCATTTAAATACTTTTCTTAAAATTATTAAGCATAATGGTCTTGCTGTTTCAGCCAAGAAAATTTGTCTCTTCCAAACAAAAATTAGATTCCTTGGCCACAATATTGAAAAAGGATCTATTATCCCCATTGATAGATCTGTTGAATTTGCTTCCAAATTTCCTGATGAGATTAGGAAAAAACCCAACTTCAGAGATTTCTTGGTAGCCTCAACTATATCGCAGACTTCTATCAAGATCTGTACAAAGATACTAAAGTCCTGTATCAAAGACTCCAAAAGAATCCTCAACCTTGGACTATTGTTCACACTCAAGCAATTCGCAGGATCAAGCTTAGAGCCAAAACTTTACCTTGTCTTTGTCTCCCTCTTCCTGAAGCTTTCAAAATAGTTGAAACTGATGCTTCAGATATTGGTTATGGTGGTATCTTGAAACAGAGAATTGACGGTAAGGAACAATTAGTTCGTTTTACTTCTGGACATTGGAATACTGCCCAACAGAATTACTCTACTATAAAGAAAGAAATTCTTTCTATAGTTAATTGTATTCTCAAATTTGAAGGAGATCTTTTAAATCAAGAATTTTTATTACGTATTGATTGTAAAGCTGCTAAAGATGTTCTTGAAAAAGACGTCAAAAATATTGCTTCAAAACAGATTTTTGCTAGATGGCAGGCTTTACTCTCATCTTTTGATTTCAAAATTGAATTTATTAAAGGAAAAGATAATGCTCTTCCTGATTTCTTAACTCGAGAATTTTTGCAGGAAAAATGACTCCCCCTCGAACTCAAAAGTCAGGCAAAGGACTCCTACCTCGTCCTAACAGATACAATTTGAGGAAATCAATTGGTTCTTCTTCCTCACAACCCAGTCGAGAAGCAATGCTTGGTAAATTTGAGAATTCTGGCTATAATGCTCATGCCCATTGTCCTGATATCATCCAAATTGAGGATGAGGAACAAGATCTCTCACCAATTGAGGTAGCAAATAATTATCTTACCAATGGTTGGGCCTACCCCCAGAAGGCCTCCGATAAATCCAGAGACTACTACGAAGAAATTCTTCGTTTGACAAAATCAGCTGTTTTTACTCATAATTTTGAGAAACCTCCTCGTCATTCTTCCAGTAATATTGAACTTCCATTTCAATTCTCAAAAATAGAAATCCTAAAGTTCATCACCAAAAGGCAATGGGGAATTGACCCCACCAGAATTAGAGAACTTCCACCTCACTTCTCCCATCGCCATTACAATTATTTTAACTACATTGATGCTTGGAACCACGTCCTCCTTTACCAAAACCCAAGCCAGAAGCATTCTTGGTTTATTTTCTTTTCCCGCAATTTTGATGGAAATTTTCCAAATTGGATTAATAATTGGTGGCTGAATTATGGACCAGATTTTGAGGAATGGCCCTCCAATCAGGTAACCGAAGCATATCAATTATATGCCCCTATGGTTAAAGGATTATCTAAATTACAGTTCATGGTAGACTTCGGTATCCCTTGGATTTTATGCTGGCAATACGCCATCCAGAAAAGCACCAATTCCTCACTTGAATATCCACCAACTCTGGTACAACAATTTGGGTCAAAGTGGTGGCCTAAGTTCGATGATAGTCATTGCAACATCGAAGCAGTCGCAGAAATATTTCCTACCTTAAAGGCTGCTAGTATTAAATGAAAGTCTTATCCCAAGACAAAGTCTCATGCTCTCCACTGTGAAGCAGAATTTTCCAAAAGGAAAAATGAAATTCTTGGTCGCCTCAGCAAAGAAAAACCTTTCCTAAATAAAAGGGAATTACTGCAGGTTGTTACTTTTGAAATGTTGAAAATGAGTGAAGAAGACTATAATGCTGATTCTGACAATTCTACCAACAGTACCAAAGAATCTAGCTCTGGGAAAGAAGGTTCTGACGAGCCTATTACAGACAATATCTCTACTGGACCAACGATAGACAATATGTCTACCAAGAGTGATACTCAGAAATCTACAAAAAATTTAAAATTGAAACAAGTGGAGCACTTCCCTCCTTTGTGAAACAAAGCATAATGCTAGTGACCAATAATACATGCTACTTTACCAAAAGTATGAATAATTATCACTCTTTGAAAAGCAACAACTATGACGCATAATACATGCATGTTACTCCGACATATTGCTTTATGAAAAGCAACAACTATGACGCATAATACATGCATTTTACTCCGACAGATTGCTTTATGAAAAGCAAAAGCTGGCAGAATATATGCTTTTCCTTAAAGTTGACAAGAGGTTTGAACGACTCCATCCTTATCCAGGACACGCAACCTTTTGTCGGTAACCAGTGTTACTTTTGTAAGTAACCAGGGTTTATGTTTAACCCCTCTTTCCTTTTGGGCCTATTTATATCCTCCTTCTGTGTAAGGAGAGGGCACGAAAAATTTTAGAGAGTATATCTCAGATAGCTCTAAGTGTGATCTCATATAGTTCTAAGTGTGACTTCTGAGTGTGCTCAAGTTTGTACTATTAGTGTGCTTCCGTTTTCCCTCTGTAAGTATCTTGTTTAATGTTTAATAATATGCTCCTTTATTTTCCTGTCTATTAGATGCTTGTCTTATGTCTTATAACCTGGGTCTAATAGTGGTATCATATATATATATATATATATATATATATATATATATATATATATATATATATATATATATATATATATGGAGTTGATCCGTTGATAGCGCTAGCAACTTGCTAGCGCTGTTTGGCCATCCGCTACATTATGTAGCGGACGATGAAAAAAATTGCCGTTGTGGCGCGCGATCTGGCCGTCCATTCTCGCGCGTGCACGGCTAGATTGCGCTAGCAACTTGGGTTAAGTTGCTAGCGCTATCATTTTATCATCTCCCATATATATATATATATATATATATATATATATATATATATAGCAACTTGCTAGCGCTGTTTGGCCGTACGCTACATTATGTAGTGGACGGTGAAAAAAATTACGGTTTTGGCGCGCGATCTGGCCGTCTATTCTCGCCCTTGGACGGCCAGATTGCGCTAGCAACCTGGGTTAAGTTGCTAGCGCTATCATTTTATCATCTCCCATATATATATATATATTCCCATATATATATATATATATATATATATATATATATATATATATATATATATATAAGGAGCTGATCCGTTGATAGCGCTAGCAACTTGCTAGCGCTGTTTGGCCGTACGCTACATTATGTAGCGGACGGTGAAAAAAATTACGGTTTTGGCGCGCGATCTGGCCGTCTATTCTCGCCCGTGGACGGCCAGATTGCGCTAGCAACCTGGGTTAAGTTTCTAGCGCTATCATTTTATCATCTCCCATATATATATATGGGAGATGATAACCTACTCCTCGGACCATGGCTTCAGGGTAACTTTTGAAAATGCCTGGCATATTGCCTTTAAAAACACAATAAAATTTATACTTTTTATGGTCTCTAATTTTATGAAAATAATTAGCTAATGCATTGACGGTATTTACAAACCATCCGTTGTCTCTTTTAATAAAAGATTGCCATAAATTGTCTAAAAGAGTTCACTGATCTACTGGAAAAGGACCAAGTTTGTGGTCTTTAACTTGAAACATTGATCCAGCGTGTATGGCTTCTAAATTATTACCATTGTAATTAATTCTATTTTTTCCTAGGTTGTCTATGTAACTAGTGAACTGTGTAGGAAAAACTGGGTTAGGTTGATTTACCTGTGTCTGTCTGGTCTGGATAGAGGATGAAGAAGCCATCTGAAAATAAAACCAGAAATTTGTCTTATTCTACTGCTAATGGTATAGTGTTATCTTAAGATAAAATCTTTCTAGATAATAGATCAGCAACATAATTGTCTATTCCTTTGATATGTTGCCATTCTATTTTATCTATTCTATAATTACTTAAAGATGTCATAAATTTTAACCATCTATTTGTATATCTAGAATCTTTATTTTGGTTGTATCTGACTATGGCTTCACAGTCGGTTCTAATGCAGAATTCATGTTTTGATATTAAAAGAGCTTTAAAATGTTCTAAAGCATAAACCATTGCTAGTAATTCATGTTAGCCCTATGGTTGGATAACCTAGGCTTACATCTTGTTTTGATAATAACTACACATTGATTATGTTCTAATGTGTGCTTTGAGTGTATTCTTAGTAGGTATATACATGCACACTCATGAAGACACATTTGAAAAGTTGGATAAATGGATTAAAGCCAAAGGAGATTAAAAGCTATAGTGGACATGCTATGGAAGCTTCATCAAGTCCAATGTCAAAGAGCAAGAAAGAATGCATAGGCTAAGTTATTATTGATTGATCTTTACAATTATGTAACTAGCCTTGGTTTGATGCTTGGATTGATGACTATGACCTAAAAAGACCTTAGGACACCTTGTGCATTGCATGTGAGTTCATAACCATTCACACGAGTGTGGTTCTTGAAAATGAGTGAACTTTGGAGCTTACTCAGATTTTCTCAAAAAAAATTTTGGTGCTAAAATTTTCATATCTTGATAGAACTTTTCATTAGCTTTCCAACGCAAAAAACGGCACCTCAATCCAATTTTTCTAGAGAAAGTTATGTCCAAAATAGGAAAGGGGGTTCCGTGAGGCAGCCGATAGGCAGTAGGGTATTACAGTCGACTGTAATTGAATGCAGTCAATGCAGTCGACTGCATTGGTCAAAATTCAGTTCCAACGGCTATTTTCGAGGACAACTCCAACGGCTATTTTAGAGGGATTACAGTCGATTGCATTGGGAATACAGTCGACTGCCATGACAGTTTTACTCACTTTATGCCTATCACGGCTATATTTCATTTGCTCTCTATATAAATGATTTGGGGCTTCATTATACACCATGGAAACCACATTCTAAGCCTCCATTCATTAGAGAAACATCAAGGCTCATAGATTAAACTTATCTCTCTTCATCTTCATGATTTTACATCATTAAAGAGAGCATCTTTGTGAGCAATTCTTTGATTGAGAATGAGCATCATTGAAGTCATCAATTCTCTCATCTCTCTATTGTACTAGAGCTTCATTTGTACTCATTTCCTTTCAAGAGGGTTTCTTTGTACACATTTGATCTTTGTAAAAGGATTGTGATCAAGGCTTGGGTTTGTCAAGTCTTGGGTGAGCTTTGTGGATTCAAGTCTTGTGCTTGGTGTGGGGATATCACCAAGTGTTGTAAGGGTTTTGATCTTGACCCGGAAGAAGATTGTTGCTAGTGGATTCTAGTGCTCTTGCAAGGGACTTCCTTGAAGAGGTGGATGTAGGCTTGAGGGTAATTCAAGCCGAACCATTTAAATCTCCTCGTCAAGTATCTATAACTCAATCTCTTTACTTATTGCACTATAATTTCTTGAGATTGTGTAGTTAGAATCTTGATTGAAGTATTACTTGGTTTGATTGAGATTTATGATTGTGCTTAGTTTAAATTCCCCATTAATTTTCCAAAATTCACCCCCCCCCCTCTAGGGTTGTTTTATTGGTTTCAAGTGGTATCAGAGCCTCGGCTCTTGATTTTTTGGTTAACACCTAGAGAGTTAAAAGATCATGGGGTTTCCTTGTCTTGAGGGGAGTTCTATTACTAGACCTCCACTTTTTGATGGGTCTTCATATAGTATATGGAAAATTAAGATGAGAGTATTTTTAGAATCTTTAGATTATGAAATGTGGGGAATCATTGAAGATGGCCCTTATGTTCCAACCAAGTGGATTAGGAATAAGCTTGTCCCAAAGGAGAAATCCGAATTTAATGACTATGATAGATATATGCTTTGCATGAATTCTAGAGCTAAGAATTGTCTTGTTTGTGCTCTAAACACAAATGAACTCAATCGAGTTATTATGTGTGATTCGGCTAAGAGTATGTGGGATACACTTCAAGTCACTCATGAAGGGACTTCTCTTCTAAGAGATTAAAAGATGAATTTATGGCATAGATAATATGAATTGTTTCAAATATTTTCCGATGAATCTATTATGGAAATGAATTTTCGTTTTACTAAAATTGTTAATACTTTGAAACAATTAGGAAAAGCTTTCTCTAATGGTGATCTTGTGAGAAAGGTGATTAGGTCTTTACCTAGAGAATGGAATGCAAAAATCACCGCACTTTAAGAATCAAAGGATCTTAATACATTCCCGTTGGATGAATTAATTTGCTCCTTGATGACTTATGAAATGCAACTCGAATCATCCGGGCAAAAAGTTCCAAAGAAGAAGAAGAAGTGCATTGCTCTTAAAGCTTCATCAATGATGGATCAATCTTCGAGTGAGGATGAAGAAGACTTGAATAACAAGGAGATGGACATACTTGTAAAGGAATTCAATGAGTTTCTCAAAATTAAAAAAGTTGGAAACTCACACAAGAGCAAGAATGATTCAAGTGTAGAGATTGCCTCATGGGAGAATAAGAAGAAGAAAGGGTCAAGAAAGAAGCACTTCATAAAGAGATCAATCGAAGCCATCATTTGTAGTGATAATGATTCATGTAGAGATGAAGGTGGTCATTTCGATGATGGAGATGCAAATCTATGCTTCATGGCTCAAAAAGATGATGAGGTAAGTTCTTCTTCCGGTAGTGATAGTAATAGTGAAAACTTTGAAGATGCTTATGATAGCTTATATGAGGAATCCAAGAAAATTTTCAAGAAAAACATTATTTTGTCTAAGAAATTCCTTGAAGCTAATAAGCAAATAAAGAAGTTGAGAATGCAAAATAATGAGTTGCATGCCAAGAATGAATACATTTCCAACCATTTATATGTGAAACATGTGAATAATGACTTGGTTGAATTAATTGTTAATACTCCTAGCTCAAAACAAATCTCTTGCAAAACTTTTCCTCTAGAAAAACAAAATGAAATTTTAAAGCTTGTGATTTGTGATTTGAAAAGATGCCTTGAAAAATTTGTTGATGGTAAAAACAATTTGGATGTCATGCTTGGACACTAAAGAGTTGGCCTAAACAAAGGCGGTGTTGGATTAGATCCCCTCACCTTGCCTCCTAAAGTTTTTAAACAACAAGCTAGGTTAAATGTTCCTTCAAGACAACCAAAGAACTACTGCACACCTTTTACACATTGTGGTTGGTGCAACAAGAAAGGGCATACGACTAGTTATTGTCCTTGTAGAACTGTTCATGTTGGAGGTGTAAAGAAAATGTGGGTTGTTAAAAAGTTTCTTAATGTTGCTAAGACTAACACTTATGGACCCAAGAAAATGTGGGTACCAAAAGTTAGACCTAAATTGTGATTGTAGGTTGTTCAAAGCAAAGGCAAGTAGCAACAAGGAGAAGGCTTTGAGAAGGAGGAGCAACAAGCTAAATCTTAAGGGGGAGTAAGCATTCCGAGATTGGACATGGTACTTTAAATGAGGAGAGTCTCAAAGCTTGTCAAGAAAATGGACTTCAAGAATGATCACTCATGAGCTCAATTCCTTGGTAATTCATCAAGAGGGTAAAACTTGGCTCTATTCAACACTGTGCTATACATTAAACTTATATGTCATGCATAAATGGTCATACTTATTTCTCATGATATAAATAGCTTGCTTGTTGAGAATTAATGTGAACCTTGCCGATGAATGGTCCTCTTGCACTTATATTGGAAATATTGATTGTTGATGACCATTCTTCGCTTTGTGAAAATTCCATGTTGAAATTATGTCATCTTAATGCTTCACAATGCCATTCATACACACACCCCTTTTGGTAATGCCGAAAAGGGAATATGACTCGGTTAGACATTTAGTTGTGTTTGTTTGATATTGTTGGCATGCATTGATTGAGGGGGAGCATACATTATGATGGAATATGCATAAGATAACTTGATAGGGGGAGCTTACATGCTTGAATCACATTCTATCTTGTTACTCTTGGAAAATACATGTAGTAGATGAGATTATTGAGCTACTTTGAATATCTTTCTTTGGATCATGACGAAACTTTTGATGTCATCAGTATGAGTTCATGAGTTATATGCACTTCACGCCATTATTTTTCTTATAACTATCTCTTCACACATGCATACCCGTGTCTTTCGTGTGATATTGTGAGAGTTAATTGCCGTGGGATTTTGGGAGTGACATAGTGATGCATGAGAGAACCATGAAAATTCAGCTGTGTGCTTGTGTGTATAGGCTTAGTGTTGGCTGTGGAAGGGGGCTGTTTTCATCTTGAGGGTTATGGTTTTGTATATGTGGGTTTTTAGAGAGAGAGAGAGAGAGAGAGAGTTTATATTTTTTGAGTGTATTATGTGTATTTAGTGCGTTGTGTGTGTATTAGTGTATATGAACCTGTGTGAGAGTAGTTGGTGCGAGTGAGTGTAAGATTCGTGGGGATGAAGCTGCTTAGGCAGCTTGTGCATAAGTGGGTGATTGTGTTTGGGTGTCCACAGTTGAGTGCACAAGAAATATATGAGTGTGTTTTGTGTTATTTTTGTGTGTTATGGGTGTGGGTTGGACGATAAGATAAAGTGAAGAGTATGTCTGTGGTGTGATGTGTTTCTGTTGAGTGTATATAATGGGAAGAGAGAGAGAGAGTTTGCTGCCAGGTAGCATGAAGTGTTGTGCATGTGTGTGTGTATAAAGGTTTGGGGGTGTATTGTGAATGAGTGGGAGGAAGAAGCAAGCAAAAGAGAAAGAAAATGAAGAGGAGTAGACCCACTGTCGTGAGGCAGTGGGTGTGGAAAGAAAAATTTCATGTTTGAGGCAGTGTTTGTGTGTGTGTGTGTATACACACACACACACACACACACACACACACACACTATATATATATATATATATATGTGTGTGTGTGTGTGTGTGTGTGGATAAAATGAAGCGAAAGGGCATGCGAGTGATTGTGTATGTGGGTATGTGTGTGGGTGTGTCTATGTGTGTTGGCCAAGGAAGGGAGCTACTACAGTGAGGCAGTCGCTGCGGAGAAAGGTGAAATTTTCATGTAATTGTATGTGTTGTAAGGTGTGTGTATAGAGAATGTGTTAATGTGTGCAAGTGCGTAAGCGGTGAGTGTGTGCAGTGGGTATAAGGAGTGGGCAAAGGGGGTGGCATGCATGTGAGTTATTCTAGAAAAGAATTCGGTGCGCAGAGAGAAAAGGAAGAAGAAGAAGGGAAATACATATCGGGTAACGGGTTGACGTTAAGTTAGGCACGTGCATAGGGTAGTGCACGGTTATTGTTAACATGTAAAACTTTACAATGTAATACCTAGATAGCAATGGGGCGGGTCGGATGCGGATCTTATAAGATCCGTACCCGCCCCACTACCCTTGAAATCCCACCCCGCCCCGCACCGGGTTATTTAATCTCAAATCCATATCCGATCCTAAAATGCTTTAGAAAACCCGTCCCCACCCCGCTCCGTCCTATCCTTATGCCATCGAAACCCGTCCAAACCCGCCCCACCACGCCCCGCTCTACTTTGGCACTTGGCAAACCTTATTTTTTACCATGGCATGGATTTCAATAATCTTTGCACTACAAAACTGTATCAAAACAAATGAAATAGATAGATATCAAATCAATCTCCAAAAATCCTAAAGGATAGATTAGATTACATCACAGTTCGAATAAATTATACTACAATTCAAACAGATTACACCACATCTGGGAAATAGCTTAACTTCAGTACAAAGGCCGCAAAACAATCCCATAGAAGTAGTAAATACAAATACAAATACAACAAGTAGCACAACGATTTCCAAAACAACTTGGTGCAGCTGGTACTCACTCCAAATACAAATGGAGTCACTGTTCACTGTAAAAAGTTAAAAAGAAAAAAATGACATTAAAATAAATAGATAAAAGAAGGTAAATAGTCAAATTAAAATGAAGTACAAATTGCATAAGGAGTCGTACATCTGTAACGCATGAGTTGTCACCGTCTTTGTCATCATAAATTGTTGAATATCCCTTGTGTGCTAGATTAGATACACCTATAACACAATAAAACAAAATTAAAGTGCATATCAAAATTCAATGTATAGTCAAATTTAACTCCACAAATGAAATCAAGAATGGTTTACCTTTCATTTCAGCAGCCCATAACTAGTCTTGAGTACACATTAACCCTTCTAATGTCTTTGGATGAATCCTACTACGGTGAGAACTCACTAACCTACCACTTGTGCTAAAAGACGCCTCCGAAGCGACCGTAGATATGGGAATAACAAGAATATTCTTGGCCATCAGCTCTATTGTAGGGTACTTCAAGACATTAGTCTTCCACCAGGCCAAAATATCAAAGTCCAAACACCTAGGCAACACATCATCCTCAAGATATCCAACTCAGATTTCACTGTAGTCTTTCTCTTCTTCTTGATATGTTCATCGAAACTTTTAAGAGAATCTAGACATCCAACCTCAACATGCTCTTGCGAGCGAATAGATGATCCAATACAAGCATCACGATCACTAGCCTCTCTATTTTGGTACTCACGAAGAAGTCAATAACAAAGTGATGACACCTTATCAGTTTCAGTCTTCTCTCTCGACCCATAAATTTGGCTATAATAATACTGAATCAACTCCAATTTGTACCTAGGATTCAACACTATAGCAACCGCCATGATTCCATGAATATCCAACCAATATTTATTGAACTTCTCAAGCATTTTTTTTAGCCATCCTTTGAATCACCTCACTTGAGGTCACGAGCCACTCACTTAACGCCATTCTAATCTCACAAACTTTAGGAAAAAATAGGTTAGTTGTAGGATACTTTGTGCCCGAAAACGTCTTTGTTGTTTCATAAAACAACCTTAAATTGCCACATATCTCTCTTGCAAAAGTCCACTCCTCTTCACTCGGGCATGTATTATATTGAGAATCCCGTTGCTTTAAGCGAAAAAAAAAACATCTTTGTACAGAAAAGCAGTTTCAAGCATAAAAAAAGTTGAGTTCCATTTAGTAGGACAATCAAGTGCCAACTTTTTTGTGCTTGAAATGCGCAATTGACGAACAGTCTCTTCAAATTTCTCATCTCTCTTTGGTGTTGCCCTCCAAAAAGCCACGCTCTCTCTAATCTTTTCAATTCCCCCTTTTGTCACACTTAACCTATTTTTAACAATCAAATTCAACACATGTGCCGAACACCGCATATGAATCAATTCAACAAAAACAAAGAACTAGAATCCAACTTAAGCAACAAGTCATCAATCATCGCTTCATTCGTAGTACAATTGTCAACCGTGATTGTACACAATTTTCTATCGATGTTCCAATCAAGCAATCTTTGTGACAAAGCCTCGCAAATAACTTCACTAGTGTGTGGACATGGCAAATATAAGAACCTATAAAGCAAAAAATTTAACACTTACTTATGCTAAAGCAAGCATAAAAATAAATTGTAAAATACAAACATTGCAAAAGATGAAAGCATACCTCAAAATGCAACTTTGAAGAACGAAGTCTTCATCGATAAAATGTGAAGTGACAGCCATGAAACCCTTTTTTTGATTGCTAGAAGTCCACAAATCCGTAGTGACTATAATTCTGCTTCTTATCCCCTCCAACAACTTCATCGTTTGCTCCCTCTCATGGTCATAAATCTTCATAATGTCACTCTTTATTGTGTCTGGGTTGGTACCTTAAATAGTGGTTGAAGTGCAGACGAATACCTCCTAAACCCCACGTGGTCAACAATAGATAACGGGTATTCGTGCAAAATTATCATGTTCCCAAGCTCTCTCCTAACAAATTCCTGATCGAATGTATAATTACCTAGTTCGGGCTTAGCATTTGCTTTTCCCATTATCCCAGTCAAGAGCTTCTGTCTGACATTCGGTTGCCTTAGATGTTTACATCTGTCTGCCCCAAGGGTATACCGGCAATGAATACAAGTTGCTGTCACGTCTCCACCATTTTTTTCCTTTCGAAGTGCGTCCATGCAGCACTCTTCAAATTATCGTTATTTAACTCCTCGAGGCCACTTTCAAGGTCAATTGGTTCAGAACCAGAGACTCCCTTGCTTGCATTTGGGGTTGATGGATGAGAACTCAGATTCTCCAGTGTAGCTCTAGGGGTTTGCACCGGAGATGATGCAATGTGAGAAGATGAAATTTCATTGGAAGACATGATTTTATCTGTATATTCATCCGAACACAAATAAAACTTTATCCTTTCCTTAAATTACAAACTATCATTTCCTCAGATTAATGACTTTAACAAACTATCATTTCCTTAAATTACAAAACATGTTGCAAACCAAACAAAAGACCACTGCAGTCTGCACAGATCACATACCGCCTAAGTATTACTAACATCGAGTAAAATAGATCCATCACACCCCTATGCACCCAAAGCAAGTAAAGCACTAAGCAATCAGATCTAGTACAGAGTTTCATGTGAGATGAGAAATCTTAGAGGCAATTTATGAATTTGTAGTGAGATGAGAAATCTTAGTTGTGAAGATGGAGAACCCTGTCAAGGCATTAAGTTTTTATTAATTTACATTCCTTTAATCTTATAGGATAAAGTGAATTGGATTTTGTTTGAGTTTTTGAAGTTAATTTGCCCAATCATTTTCAGTGGGTTGAATATATGGTTAGATCCCAGTTTGTTATGTTTCCATCTCCTTGTTTTTAGCTACTGTTTTCACGTTTAAATTTATCTGTATTTTCATTTTACAAGCTGGGTGAACCTCTGCAACTTATATGATTTGGTTTACCACTATCGTAGGCTATATATATAATGGATACCAGTACAGGCAAACACTGTTTGAGCACTGGAATCTGATGATCCTTGCATCGCACTATCTATAGGTTTGGAAGTTTAAGCTATATTACACATATAAAACATGTTTATATATAAGAAAAAAAACCTACTTGAATCAAGCTAAAAGTTGCTTCAAAATGTGGCCGAGAGGGAATATGAAGTTATCAGAGGAAACAAAGCAGAAAATTAAAAGAATCTTATGAAAGCTACCCGATGATCCAATCAGAGGAATTATTGTGATGACATTGTCGATCATTGTTTTGGTTATTCTGGTTTTCGTCATAACTTTTCCTCATATGCATCAGTTTCTCTCAACAAAATCAAGATGGATCATCGATGCTAAACATTTTTAGTCTACCCGGAGGCACTCAACTGGAAGAAGAAATGTAACCCAGTTGGTAAAACATCCAAATTGACTAACATAGATTAACTAACAGAGAATGGAGCTAAGTACAGAGTTACAATATGAATTATAGTATTACTACTACAGATTAACTAACAGAGAATGGAACTAAGTAGCTAACCTTCGAAATTGGCAGTAGATCACGGCAGCGATCACGATAGTAGATCACGGTAGCCCAATATACTCAGATGGCAGCGATCATGGCGGCGACGACATCGATGGCTTGCTGATGATCGACACCATCATCACGACATCGATGGCTTGCTGATGGCTCGTTGTTGGGTCAGTCGCCGACGATGCTTGTAACGACCCGGTCCACAGCCCCACCACATGACATTGCCTCCCTCAAAAGGGCTAGCCAAGTAGGTACTTATGAGTTCATAGGCAGGGTCTTATAAGGCCAATCACAAACTCTCTCACAACCGATGTGGGATATTACAATCTCCCCACCTTATTCCTTAGCGTCCTCGCTAAGGCTCGATCACACATAGCCCAGAATATTCCTCTCTAGCCAATGTGGGATATACCCGGCTCACCCTTCGTTGCCCCAACCATCCTCTTGATGTGGGATATACCAGGGCTTGCCTTCGTTTCCCCCAACCATTGGCAACCCGACTGGATAGCCCAGCCCGAGCTTTCGAAAGTCGACTCTGATACCATCTGTAACGACCCGGTCCACAGTCCCACCACAGGACATTGCCTCCCTCAAAAGGGCTAGCCAAGTAGGTACTTATGAGTTCATAGGAAGGGTCTTATAAGGCCAATCACAAAATCTCTCACAACCGATGTGGGATATTACAATGCTGTTAGGTCAGTCGCCGATGGCGGGAGAGAAGAAGGAGGCGTGACGGCAGCGCCACACCTTTGTCGACAGATGAAAAATAGGGTGAAGCGGCACCAAGTTGTCGGCAGAGAGTGAGAGATTGATTGGAAATTAGGGTTAGGAAATGGGGACGATAAGGACATCTTATATATGTGTGGGATGGACGGCTATGATTAAAGGGTGAATAGGGTTAATATACCGGGGTGGGAGCGGGTCACGGGGCTGGACAGGTACCGGGGCAGTTTGGACTAAATACCATACCCGCCCCTAATCCGTTGCGGATTTTAAAAAAAAAACCATACCCGCCCCGTGGCCCGGTCAAAGTAAAAAAAGACCCACTCCCATAGGAGCGGGGTGGGTCTGGTATCCGCCGGTTGTGGGTCTTATTGCCATCCCTAGTAATACCTTAGGCTATATTAGAATTTATGGTAACATTTCATAAGTTTCTGAGATCATATGTATTTTTAATATTTTATTTAAGCTTAGACTTGTAAAATTATTTTGGAGCCTTTAAACTCATGGAAATGTTTTGCAAACATTAGAGTAATGTTTTTGTAGTATAAAGAAGTCCCAGATTAAGTTTGGTAATTGTGATTGTTTTTAGCAAAATGAATAATTTAAAAATAATTTTAATGCCTTTTAAATTCGGATTTCAATTTAAATATTTTTTATACATATTTTAAAGTTATTACAAAAATTATGGGACTTATTTTGCATCTGGAAGCAATTATGGATATTTATGGGTTTTCTTGCATTTAAAGAAATTATTTTAATTCGAAAATATTCAAAGATTTAGAAAATTCATGGTTTGACTTTTTATAATGTTTAAGCTATAAAAGTATTTTGTTGTAATTTATTATGAATTTTTGGGATATCGTTACGTATTAAGGGCGTATAGAATTTTCAGTTAGGTTGGTCGTGTGCGGGAACCGCTTTGAGTTGCGCAATTTCGGAGTTAGAAGTGAGCACGTGGTGGGTAGTTGATATTAGGTTTATGATGTTGTAATATAGATTATGTTCTAACAAATGGATTGCCAATCTAGGTTTATTCAGAGAATTTTGATCGAGGTTGCGTAGCATTGCTTAGATTGGATCTAGGTAAGGAATTCTATCTGAAACCCTATTTTCATCTGATTGATATCATAAAAAAATTATGAGTTATTATCAAAATTTTAATGAACTCTGATATTTTATTTGTCATGAAATTGTTTTCAATTGCCCATGAAACCCTAGCTTGAACCTTAGAGCGATCGTTTGGAATTCTCTGTTTATTCTCATCTGTTTTATTGATTCGATTATCGTAAAATGTTTTGAATTCTGTTTATTGCTTCTCAATATTGACATGAGTTAGTAATCTGGGAGTTATAAGGATGGTCTGTTGGTTGGGTTAAACTAGTACCTAAATGGACTAGTCAGTGTACATATGCATATGTAAAGCGTATCGAGCACTGCCGGGGTCGCTTTGCAATAATGTACTACTCATGTTCAATTTTTCATGTTTCTGTTTTATTGCATATGAAGTGTTTTGAAATGATTATTGATTTAAGGGAATGAGTTGATACTCGTCCCTATGTTTATATCGAAATGCATTGGTTTTATTTGAAAAAAATTATTTTAAAAATTATCATTTGATTGTAAACGTAAAATCGTCCGAATCGTTTTGTTGTTTTTAAACCTTTGATAGACCTTACTGGTTTCTCAAAAGCTTAGTCTCCATTGACTTCCTTTCCGCAGGTGATAAGCAATATTAAGTTGCCCGAATAAGGATTAGAGCCGAGGAATTTGAATTTAAGTTTAGTATTGATGGTTAGAGCCTCTGCCTGGGTGAGTGTGATTGTTTAAATTTTAAGACTTAGATTGATGTTTTAGCTACGATAGTTTACTAAGATTATGATTTATGGTTTAGTTGCTCTGACAGATTTGTATTATTTGGTTGAGTTGATGTATTATTATTTTAGTGAATTGATCGAGCGAGTGTCTAACATTCCAGAAATTTTGAGATGTTACAATAAGTGTATTAAAATGTGAAAACTAAACATGACCTTAAAGTTGTTATTTACTATTTAAGTTTTGTTTTTTGCAATTTTTCAACAATCCTCTTGTTATGCAAAGTGTCATCAATCGAGGATGGTAGTTATGCTACGGAAAAAAAAGTGTTACACTAAAATGAGTATTCCCTTTATATATTATGTAGATAGATAATTTATTAATCTATGGTAGACATGATTAACCACCAACAGCCTAAGCTTTTTAATCTCCAAGTCTTTTTCTACAATCAATCATTACCTAAAATTGGAATGTTCAAGTGAAAAACTCTAAATGTGTATGTGAATAATAGTTTTTCCCCTCCATATTACAATTCCAATTGAAAATGAGCAGGGGCTTCTCTTTGTAAAATTTAGGTTCTTCTTTAAGGAGGCATTGCGTGATGTACTTTAGTGTTCAGTTTTTTATTTGGGTAAATTCTCATCCAGCTCCACCCAACCGGGGTAAATTTGTAACGTCATTAGCTTATGAGTACGTATGTCCTATAAGCTATGAAAGTTAGTAAGATTATGGTTGTCATGTTAAACTTTAGGATGATATTGTAATTCGTTGTGAGATTATGTTCATTATTTGAAATATTCTTACTTTTAGTGCTTTCTTGAATTTTTTTCACTTGTTATGTCTGGAAAAAAAATGTTATACTTTAGAAACTAAAACATATGATTCGTTGTTACTATGTTTTGTATCACAATATCTGATTTTGGAGAAACTCAAATCAACCACTAGATGCTTGTAACCCTTATCTGGGTTGAAAGTTTGAAACACTGGAAGAAGTCAAAAAATATTTTTGATTATATTTGCGGAGAATTAGTTTTGACATTAGAATCAAGACAAGTAGAAAAAGTACAGTTATGAGGAAAGTATACTCGCAGTTATTTGAGTGTTATAAGGGTAGACTACCATTTAAATGACAAAGATATTGATGATGACGACAACGACGATGAGGGAACAAGTAAGAGAAGGAAGGACTGCTTTTTGGGTACAGGGTGCAAGGTGAAGATATTTGTAAGTTATAAAAAGAAAGAAGATCAGTGGGTTATACTAGCTTGGAATTGGTACACAATCATCCGTTAGTGAATTCTTTACAGGTGAGTCAGATGCCTCAACACCAGAATATTACCCCTGTTGCAACGAGCCCGATTGATACAATCAACGCATGACGGAGTGGACTTACAAGCATTATTCATGTTTTCCTTTCGGTGCGACAGACGTTCTTATCTTGATGCCAAGATGAACACAAGAAGCGTTTGATATCAATGATGTGCAAGCCACAATAACTTTGTCGGGTACAACATAAGTACAGATGCGGACACCGAGTATCGATAATATTTTAGGTTGACAGGCGTTCTAGACATGCTTATCAAAGTTTTGATGATGTTGCGACTATTGGCACCACATTCTACACTAACAAGTACTCAATGAATATTGGTCCTTTCATAGGCATTAATCTTCACTATCACTCTATCTTGTTTGGGTTTGCATTGTTAGGGGATGAGAGTGATAATTTGTTTTGTGTATGGTTGTTTTATACGTGACTGAAAGCAATAAACAAGAGTGCACCCAAAATTAGCATTACTGATCATAGAAAAATTGATTTGGCAATAAAGAAGGTTATTTCTACTTTGTTCACATAGACTCAACACAATTTGTGCATTTGACACATAAACAAAAAATACTTTGAACTTCTGCATCATGTGTATTTTAAGTACTGTAAGTAAAAAAAAAAAGATTTTGACAAGTGTGTTAACAATTAAAGAATTTGAAAAGAGAAGGAATAAACTTGTTGATGACTACTCATAGTAAGACAATGATAGGCTTCAATCATTGTATGAAGTCAAATATAAATGTATTGACCTCTCCACCAAAAGGAAACTTACTACGGGCATGAGAACAACGGGTAGTAGTGAAGGTGTTAGATGCCATGTTTGACCGCTATGTAGGTGCAACTACGCATAAAGCATTTTGTAATAAATGTTTAAAAAGTGGTTGAACAGACATTTTTGAGACAAAGAGTTGTAGATTTACAAGCACGTAGAAACCAAGAAGATTGGTGCTTGAAACTCTGTTGGACTTGAATGTTTCAAAGTATATACAAAGGAAATGTAGAAAGGATATCAATGGAGTTACTAAAATTGGGACGGTATAGTCAGAAGTTGGCCACAGAGAGCACGCGTTCATGTAAGTATATTCTTTAACAAACAAGCTCGTCTATAAGAAAGTGTGTAGTAAGTACATTCTTAGGCGTGCCATAGAAATGGATTGGATAACATGTATTTGCATGGAGTTTGAACTTTGTGTTTGTCGACACATTCTACTATTTTTCGTAAAAACAAAAATATGAAGGAAATCTCCAAGAACTTATCTTGTCGTGGTGGACTAAAGTTGCAAGTAAGTTACACGGTACCTGCTATAGCTAAAAATAAACTCTCAATCATTGGACAACACCTGGGATTTTTCTGTTAAATTTGGTCACCTACGAGATTGGTTGTTACCTTCCGGATGAAATAAGATTTTAAAAGAACTCTAAATAATCCCTAACGGTCCGTTTGGAACCAATTCTTTTAGGATTTTGATTTCAGATTTGAAATTGGATTTCGAATTCAATTCACTTTTTTTTGTTTGGAATGAAAGGGAATTCAAATCACAGAATTCCAATTTTGTGTTTGGAGAACAGAGGAAAGGGAAAGGTAATCAATTTTTAGACACTTATATCTTTGATTTACGATGAAAAACAAATTACGGTAAGTGGTTTCAAGTGTGTTAGTGCCGCCACATGGTGGTGGTGGCGGCGGCGGCGGCGGCGGCACTACATGGGGTAGCAACATCAACGGTGGAAGTGGTGGGGTGGTCAAGTGATGGTAATGATGGTAGTGGTGGTATTGAGGTGTAACTGGTGGTCGTCAACTGACGCCAATAGTGATGTCGGTGGCAGTAGTGGTGGCGGTGGTGGCAATAGTGATGGCGGCGGCGGTGATAGTGGTGATGGCAGCAGTGGTGGTGGCAGTAGTGGTGGTGGCAGCGGTGGTGGCAGTAGTGGTGGTGGCAGCGGTGATGGTGGTGATGGCGGCAATTGTGATGGTGGTGGTGGCGACAATGATGGTGGTGGTGGAGGCAGTATCGGTGGTGGCAGTAGTGGTGGTGGTGGCAATAGTGGTGGCAGTGGTGATGGTGGTGGCAGTAGTGGTGGTGGTGGCAATAGTGGTGGCAGTGTTGATGGTGGTGGCAGTAGTGGTGGCGATTGTGGTGGCGGTGGCATTATTGGTGGCGGTGGCAGTGGCGGCGACAATGGTGGTGGTGGTGGCAGTAGTGTCAGCGACGGTGGTAGTTGTGGCAGTACTAGCGGTGTTGGCAGCGATAGTGGTGGCGGTGGTGGTGGTTGTAGTGGTGGGTTGTGGTGGTGTTAGAGGCAGCGACAGTGGTAGTGGTGGCGGTGGTGGTAATGTGGCGGTGGTGGTGGCGACAGTAGTGGTGGCAGTGGTGGTGGCAGTAGTGATGGTAGTAGTGGTGCCGGTGGTGGTGGCAATAGTGGTGCTGGCGATGGTAGTAAAAGTGGTGTGGTGGTAGCGGCAATGAAGATGGTGGTGGTGGGTTAATTGTTGGAGAGATTCAGAAAAAGGGTAAGATAGGTAAATAATTACTTTTAATTCAAGTAAATCGAAATCCCATGAAATTCGACCATTTTTCATCGAATTTCACACTATAGAAACAAATCCAGTCAAATCCCATGAAATCCAATTCCAATTCCTTTTTTTAATGTTCCAAACAACAAAATTTGAGGATTTGAAATGAAATCCCATCAATTTCATGGTTCTGAACACACTCTAAGGATCAGACCCAATACCCAGTCGTCCCTAGTAATTCTATTAGCGTTCTACATCTATGTCTATATAAATGAGGGCCCCCTAGTTATGTGCACAACTGTCTACACACGAATACCACCCTGTTTCTAGCTCATTCACGTATGCAACTATTAATGCAAATGTCATCCATCCGATAGTCATTCTTTTTTCTGTCTCAGGGTCATCATTCCAGGCTGTGATTTATGATCAATATTTTAGAAGCAAAAGATTGGCTCCATGCATGGACCTTGACCAAAATCGTGTCAATGAACACAACCTATAACGAGTCTCAACTCCAACCACACCTGTCAAACCTATCATTCTCACGATCAGCGCCTGATGCCCACCTTCCAGACGGATCAAAAGACCCGCTAGCCAACAAATCTCAAAGTAAACACATAAAAAGGGTTTTTTGAGAACTAAGCTGAGTCACCCGATGTATCGTAAGCTACAATCGATAATAATATGTCAGAGCGACCGACGAAGCTGTTGCAACCAGATTCACGGTGACGTCAACAACTTCCCAACTGCCAATTCAACTCGACTAGTGCAACCACTGTGATCCAACCTACGTGCACCTAGATCTGACAATGCTCTCGTCGGCAATGTTCTGGCCAGTGGATCGGTGCAAGAACCAACTGAACCGCTGTTACAGCAAAAATAATATAAAAAAGGCTGTTCAAACTTGCTTAAGACCATTTTCCCTGTCCGTCAACGATGGCGTCTGCAAAAGTGGCTTTGGAAGCCCTTTACTGGCCACGACCACCACCGATCAAAACCCTTACAAGGTTGCTGCCGCCACCATTGGTCAAGACCTAGAAGCGGCTGTCATTGTCACTCCGTCCAAGTTCTCAATGCCGTGCACAGTCATCGGCCCACCTACCACCGTGGGTTTCCAGTCTGGTCACCACTGCAGGGCATGCCATCGTTAGAAGTTCTTAATATTGGTGTTGCCAATCAGGGGATTACCGACGTCGCGAGAAACACCTGTCTCAGCCAACCATCGGCTGGCCCACGCAAGTCTATCCAGATCCACTCCACTACGACCAGCGGCAACATCGCTACTTATTTATCCAAGTCCCCACCAGCACGGACGAGGCAAGCCATCACCACTATCGTCAGTCAAGATTGGTAACGAGGTTAATAGCGCCGCAATATTTCGTGGATCACCGCAGGAAAAACCAGTCAACGCCATCACCATCAATCTGTCCAGGTACATGTCGCACCGTCTCCACCTTCCTGTCCAGATTTATGCCACAACGACCAGCAGAGGTGCCACACTGTTGCTACCACCAGCTACATCGCTGTCATTGCTATGGCTCCAGCGGTGGATGCACCCTTCCAACAATGCTCCATCCAAAACGGATTCTTCTGAATCAGCGCAAAGCACTCAAGAAGGAGGCCATGCCACCACTGCCACCATTGCCATGAAGGACTTGGCTAGATATACCTCAGGTGGCCATGGCTGCTTGTGACAAAGAAATGGGCAGAGTAAAATATAGGTGCATTCCTTCTTTGAAAGGATTCTGTAACCCCCCCCTCCCCCCACAAATATGTATAATTGGGCTTGATACCCACACAGTCTTAATTACTCCCTCCATCCCATATAATTTGATTAATTTTTTTGTACGCAAATTAAGGATTTAAGTGATATATTGTGTATTTTCCATTGTACCCTTTAGAGAGAGGAGTGGAAGAAAGTGAATCAAGAGAGAGAAAATGACTTAGTGAAGTGTTAAATGAGAGACATGTATAAAATGGTGTAAAAAGTCAACCATGAGAGAAAAAATGAGTTGATGGAGATTTAAATGTGGAGAGAGAAATAGAATAAAAAAAGTAAATATGTGAAAGTACCTCTAGAATTTTTCTTAATTTGGAACGAACAATTTTTGTGAGACGACCCAAAATGAAAAGTTGATCAGATTATGTGGAACATAAGGAGAACTTGGTATATGCCACATATTTCTTAAAGTTTTGCTCATGTTTAGTCAAATATTTCTATGTCGCATATTCGTCGCGAAAAACAAGGCTCTGCGATTTTAGTTGCTAGCAAGCATTCTGAAGGTTGCTTTATGTGCGCCTTCGTATGACATAATGCTTTCACCTAGACCTGATTAAGCTCCACTTGCATAACACTCGAGACACCAGTAAGCAATACAGACATGCCAGACTGCCTCGCGACTTGCGCCGATTTCAACCTCAACCCTCTGTCACCAGAAAAGATGTCGAACTGCTGCCTATCGGGCGGTGCCTGCGATAACCAATCTGACCATGTAATTCTCACTCGCTCCCACCATCGCGCAAACTCCACTGTCACTACTCCAGTCGATAGTGTCCCAGACCTCCTCCAATCCTCTGTCAGCGATGGCCACGCTCGTGCCTCCTCCAGCATAGTATATCGAAATGTCGTCTTCACATCCCAAGGACTAGCATAGCCACATGGGGGCTCCAAGTCATAACCAAAAGCCAAGGATAAACGGGCAGGACTGTACCACGCTACATCGCACCGAGTCATTGCCGGCTTCCCGCAATCATCAGTCAGCACGGGGAGCCACCCCAGAAAGTAGGCGACTAGCAGAGACACCTCCATATCTGTCAGATCAACCCTCATGTTCAGAAGCCACACGCTAATGTCCCGCATATGTATCCAAGGAGGGGTACCATACGAAGAGTGCATGTCGACATACACTCGTCTCGCATGTCAAATATCTCCCCCAACTAACACCCAGGCTTCTTCCCACCTGCCCAAGCATAGACGCAACCACCAGCATACCAGATTGCTACCTCCCGACTCCTACCAGGGCGCGTCATTGTGCCCTTCCGTGGTGATGAATGTGCCAAGGGATACCCCGGAGGCCGATACTCTATGTAAATCTTAAATAGATACCTCTGCAAGAACATTCAGTCCATGTAGGTCGACACCTGATATCGCCTGTACGACCTCTACACGTCGTTGGAAAACTGGTCCAGGCATGAGTACAATGTACCTAAATATATCAGAGCCAGCCCGATGCGACCGCGAGTGGGAACACCTTCGGGGCAACACCATCCTCAGGCACCCCTTCAAATACAAACCTACAAGTATAGAAAATACAACACCCATTACAACCGCCCCACCCTGTCCAGAACATAAAGTGCAATGCATGGCATTATGACTACACTAAGTTCTTGAAGCACAAATTTTTTTCTAAGTACAAGATTTGACACACTACACATACAAGACAACAGAGATGCAACATATAAGTACCGCAGAAACGAAGACAACAGAAATGCGTACTCGACAAGAACATCGCGAGAAAGGCTACTAACTCGTATCTATCGTCCCTATAGCAGGGACCCATGTGGAAATCGTCATCTGACCCCCACCCTCCCTTACTCCCTTAAACCCCCTCCCCCACAACCACATTTCCCCTTCGCCACCCCTCGGCCGTGTGGTGCGTCTTGGCCTCGCGATGAGGTCGGCCAACACCACTCCCCCTTCCTTATCTCCTACCTTGTTGCATTCTCTTGGCCTCTTTGTATGTCCTCAACCTTACCATGTGAGTCTTCAAGCTCCTTATTCTCTTTTGTCTTCCTCTCTCTCCTTTGTTTTCTATCTTCTCTCTTTTTTTTTCTCTAAACCTTTCCCTCTCTCAAAGTCTTAAAAGAATTGGTGAAAGACTACCACCTACCACCACTCATTTATAATTCAAATTTCAAACTTTCCCCCCAAAACTCCCAACAAATCTTTCTTTAAACGCATTCCCCATTTCGCGCTAACATTCCTCTTTTTGCACTACCATTACCGGGAACGACATCACAAGTTTTTACGTCCTTAATTTTGCCGCTACTAAAAATTTTGTGCAATCCCATTTTTCGGTACAATTTTCATTTTCGCACTAGATTCGATTTTGATGCTACCGTAACTGAAACGCACGTCCCGCTTTTCGCCGCGCTCTTTTCTTTTCCGCTATCGCCGTTACCCTTTTCTTTCCGCTACCAATTTTTCTCGATAAAAAAAAAATCACAAATTCAAAACATTTTTGCTCTTCAAATTTCTCGCTACTATCCCGTATGCTAAACAAATTCCTATCACGACGCGTTATTCTTGGACGACGAAGTTTATGCGTGCGGCACCCGCTTGGGTTGCCCCTCCGTGCACACCACACACATGGGGCTTATGTTCCCAACCCATTCGGGTCGCACCCAAGGGCTCACTTGGGGTCCCATTTTGAGCTACACGTCGACACGGTCAATGGTCAATTTTTCAACGCATTGAACTAGTCAAAATGCGCACGCCCAAGTCTTGCACGTTCTTCGCTCCGTACGCCTCGAGCGACACTTTGGCGCTCTTTTTTTACTAACTTCGGTAAGACTCATGTAAGCACGCTCGTCACGCCATGACCACCCAAGTCCTTCATACCCAAAAAAATCAACCGCGAACGAACTTTGGGGTCGTTCCCCCCAAAGGTTGGCCTTGGCCTCCCCCAAGGGTCTTGGACCTTCCCCAATTTGTCTTTACTCATTCTTGTGCGCTTCATGTGTGACTTTTGTGCCTTGTTTATTATGTTGGCGCACCTCACGGTAACACGCTCGTCGCACCTAGACTGCCCAACTTCTTGTTGCCCACTAAAACATCAACCGTCAGCGTGCCTTAGTACCTACCCAAGGGGGAATGGCCTTGGCCTCCCCTTAAAAGGGTTGGCCTTGGCCTTCCCCAAGGGGGTCGGCCTTGGCCTCCCCAAGGGGGTTGGCCTTGGCCTTCCCCCAAGGTTTGGCCTTCTGCCTCCTCTTCCACATGCACTTTTTTTCATGGGGTCTTGCATCTCCGCGATGCCCACCATCGCTCGTGCGCCAATCCCGTAACACCCATCACCCACGACCGCGCACCGACTCCGCGATGCCCGTCACCCAAAGTGGCGTGCTACCCCTGAGGACCCTTTGCCAGCGGCCGCATACCACCACTCCCAATTTTGTCATTACCGGAGATCGCATTCGTCATTATTGTACAACATGCACACTCGGATCACACCCCACCTCCGGGACACTCCACGCGTACCAGTACGTCATCTCCACGACAGTAGTCGCGGTACCCACACGCCGTCTCTGCAACAGTCGTCGCCGCACCCGTGCGCCACTTCCATGACATGTGCCCCCGACACCAGGTATTGTCGCGCGACGGTTGTCGTTGCGCCTATGCACCACTCCTATGACATGTGCCCCTGGCACCAGGTATTGTCTCGCAACAGTCATCGCCGCGCCCCATGCGCCACAATCAATGTCTCGTGCTATAGGCACCGTGCCCATGCACCACGATCATGTCTCGTGCTGTAGGCACCGTGTCCATGCGCCACAATCAATGTATCATGTCGTTGGTATCGCGCCCATGCACCACAATCAATGTCTTGTGCTGTAGGCACCGCGCCCTTGCGCCACAATCATGTCTCGTTCTGTAGGCACCACGCCCATGCGCCACAATCAATGTATCATGCTATTGGCATCGCGCCCATGTGCCACAATCATGTTACATGCCTCTGGGCACCACAACATACGCCCCCGCCATGGACGTGGAACATGCTTCGACCCACTCTCCGGAGTGTGCAACATTCTGAGGTGCTCCGCTCGTAGTGCTCTGGCATGAGGACCCTTCGCAGTAGGATAGGCTCGCTACCACAGAATTTATCCCCGCCTGGGGTGACTTGCATGACACTAGCAACGTCTGAGCAGAAACCACGTCCACTCACATTACTGGTGATCATCGGCGCCCCCATGATGATGACCCCCGGGCCACTCTGAGACGAGAGCATGTCTTTGGAGGGCATCACGCTTAGTCCGCCTGGCAGTTGGTCATAGGGGCCTCCCTCACCGCTGTCAGGTTCTCTACGCGCCTCTTAACGCATATTTATGGGATTTAGTAAGGCTTGGACCGGTCGCTGGGGCAACGGGCTTACTCTGATCATGCCGACGCTATGTGGTCAGTCTTCTCAGACAGGTAGAGCGACTCTGTGTGGGGTAGGCAGCGCAAATTTGGGAACCGGCAGTCCAACGGAGAACCGAACTTTTTGGGCCCCATGGACACGTGTCACTCTCAGGGGACGACATGTGGCATTTGATGACACAGGCATACATTTGCCTATAAAATAGTGGACTTTGTGATTTATTCAAGGACTTTTGCTCATTCTCATAAAAATCACTTTCTCACTCTAGAACTCAAGAGCTCTTGAATTCTAGAGAGAGAAACATAATTGGACATAATCTTGGACATAACATTGGACCGTAGCATTGGACCCTGACTTGGACCTTGACTTGGACTATCGACTGCCAGTCCTGCTCGTCTCAGCCTTGTCTCCACAGCACTGCCATCCATCATGGCCTGTCTGGGAAGCCTTGCTCTCTGCCCTTACTCCACCCTCACTGTCTCTCACTTTGTACATCTGGAAGCTGACTCGAACTGCGTCCTTTGGGGCACCTCCACGTAGGTACAAAGCCACTTCCCTTGCAATCAACTTGTGATACAGTTTGGTCATACGCTTTCCACTATCGATTGTGAGACATTCAGACCTTTGCGCATTGATGAGCTTATCACACAATCATGGTGGCGTACATCCTACGAACACATCAACAAAGCCTATCGTCAGCCTAACCTGAAAGCATCGCTAGTACATTGAATAAATTGGAGAGCTTATGCCCATGCAACTAAAAAATCAAAGCCAATTCTCGGTGGTTATAGATTTTTGCACATTGCAGCACAACTTACATGTCACGACTCGAACCCACAACTGGGCCCGTGAGCTAGATCTGTGACTGGCCGCATGCCCACTGGAATCCCACCAAGGGCTCTGGAAGGAGTTACTCACTAAAACCAATACAAATGCAACGGAACTAAAAATTTTTACAACGTTGAAATCCATTTTCATTTTTAGTTTTCAGACAAAACATATTACAACAACACTTATGCTAGAACTCAAACTCATCTAATGCAGTCTCTGAGGTTCCATTCTAGAATTCCACTCCTATGCTCGACACCATCACCTTACTTTCAAACCTTAAATGATAAGTAAGGAATGAGCTTTCACGTGCTCTGTAATTAACCAGTGATCCAACTTGCTAGACCGTAGTATGTCGGGAAATAAATCAGATAACCAAAATAGCAATTTTACCGAGAAATAATATTTTAAAGCCATAAAAGGGGAATATTTTGTTAGCATGAAAAGGTAAAAGTAAAATATATATGAGGGCCATAAATGATTTAACAAGAGAGTTCTAGCCGAACGCCAACTCAAACGGTATGCTGCGGTCAGTGTTTGGTCCCACTGACTTGCACCCGGAATCTTACCTCGGTATAAATAACCATTGTGAAAGCAATAGTAACCACGAGCAACAGTAATGCTCGTCAACATTCTGTCATGTTGACAAGGACCCGAAATCTAACTTCCCCCCTAAATATTGGGCACAACAATTGAATAAGTAAAAAACCACCCTTTTCGTTTATCTTAAACTCAACCACTGAACCACTAATGGTCAAACCACCCCCTTTGTTTCTATACTCTTTCGAAGCATTTTAAGTCTAAAACAATTTGAATCCAATAACCATCGTACTTGCACTAAGCATTTTAATCAAAACTCCATAATAATCTCAAACAAATATGATATACATGCTGATATGACTTAGAAGCATTCTAGTAGGCAATTATTTTCAACGAAAACATATAAAACTTTAAAAAAATGGCCCATTTTAGATAAAGTACTTCCTTAGAAATGGATAGCATATACGCTTTATATAAAACACTAGATAGATCAAAAGGTCACTTAACGCTACTACAACAAACCGACTCGGAAAAACTTCTAAGGACTTTAGGAGTTGCCATCTTATTTAATTAAGTTAAAATAGGTAAAACAAGAAAAACCCTAAAAATGAAGTCTAAAGTGTCCAAAAGAATAACTAATCTATCAAAAACTGGGAGATGAGTTTGGAGACTAAGTTACGCAATGGGAAGGTGTAGGCATCCACCACGCCGTTTCGGTCTCTACTTCATTTCTATTAATTATCGGCCTTAAAAACACATAACATGTAAAATATGACAAAATTTTCCCAAACTTTATTTTTATTTTTTTGGCTTGAACTTGAAATCAGGGATTGAATTGCCTACGTATCCGATCGGACTAACCAGAATCAACATTGTCGTAGTTCGACTATGGTCCTACAAGAAGTAATATACATTTCGAGACTTAGACCTAGACTTAGAAATATAGAAGACTCTTTTTGTGTTTTTGAATAGAAATGTGACTATGGGAAATGGGAGACAACTCTAAGATGATTTATACACTAAAAAGTTAATAAAATTATCTCTTGAAATAGCTTGTCGCGAAGACTAGGGGACGCTCTCGGAATGATGCACGACGCAATGAGGAAAATACTTTTTTTTTCTTTTAAGTGAGTTTGAATGGCTAGAATTCTCGAGAGAGCAAGAATATCACTTTGCAAAGAAATGGTATGCTAGCTCTAAAGAGAATAAGCTTTCTGATAAAAAACCAAGACCCCTTAAAATGAAGGCCAAGGGTCCCATGATAGAGTTCAGGATCGCAGAATCTGATAAGATTGGCGATGTCAATCTGCAATACTAGAGATAAGTTAGACTATTGGATAAAATCGTAAGTTGAAGAATAAAGTTTATTAACCTGCCGGTTTACCCCACAAATTAAAAAAGTAATTTCCTCAAATTTCAAGGCATTATCTAATCCTAATTTCGATAATTATCTCTGATATTGCAGTTGGGATGATGTACCAGATTCACGATAATTCATCTCCTAACCATATAAATCATGGATTTAATCTTTGCATCAAGGATAATTCACAGATTATTTCCCTCAACTTATATAGACAATCTAAACAAACTAATTCTATACATTGGACTGGACTGACACCATTGGGCTGGAGCAATACTAGACTGGACATGTAATTGGACTGGATTGTTGGTTTGGACAAAACCATTAACTTGGACACTTAACAATTTGACTCAAGTGCACAAAATTAATTAACCAAGTCACATTACTTGGCCTAAACTCAATGATATACTTAATTAATAATAAGGCTTAATTGCACTGTAAAACCTGTGTTTGACAAAGAATTACAAGCAAAACCCCGATGTTTTCAACTCGACACCCAAGACCCCAAGGTTTTCTATCTGTTGCAACCTTAGGATTTTACTAATGGGAGTTAATGATTCTGTCACTTTTCAAGGGTCCTTTCTCTAGGTCCCTAAATACACGTTGGAGGATGGGGAGGGGGGGGATGAATAGGTGTTTACATCTTTAAGTAGAAATTTAAAATTTAGCTAACAAGATAATAGCAATCGCAAATTGACACAAAGACTTATACTGGTTCGGCCCCACCTGCCTACGTCTAGTCCCCGAGCACTTCACACAAGGGAGACCTACTCGAGCCTTCCACTAAATAGCTATTCGGGTGCTAGCTCAAACCTCAATACAGTTCGGAAACCTCTTCAAGGTTTCCATCAATTACAACTGAAATGAAGATTTACAACTGAAATACAATTCACACTCCTCAAAGAGTAGATATTACAATGAAAACAACTGAGCGAAGGTTTCTTAGGTGGGAAGATCTGAATCTTAAAGAACTTAACCACGAAGCTTGCTTGACAAGATCTCAAATAGAGAACTCACTCAAAGAATTGTACAGAGATGTATAAATATGTTGAAAGAGTCTTTAGAGAGAGATCATAGAGATTTCCAAAAATAAAAAAAGTTAGTAATAAACTCTCTAAGTGTCCCTTTTGTACTTGAAATAATATGACCGTTGAAGAGCATTTAAAGGGATAAGACAGAGAATATTTTTAAAGAAATAATTTGAATGAATATTTAAAATCGTTCGGAGGAATTTTATCAAGAAAGGTTAAGGTTACCGCTGAAGAATTTGGTCGAATGAATACCAGATTCATTTGGATGAAATTGAAGTTCAGAAGTAACTTTGAGCCACTGAAAGATTCAATCTAATGAAAGACTATATGCTTCGAATGAAAAAGCTATCTTTCGAATGAAAACTCTAACTTTCGAATGAAAATGATTTTTAACCAAAAAATTAAATTTTGTCGGAATCGGTCGAAGGAATTTTGAGAAATTTTCGAATGAAAATATCTTTCAAGTAAAACTGAAGTTTTCTATGAAACCTCAAATACAAGAATATTCTTTCGAATGAAAAGCCATCTTTTCGAATGAAAAATATTTTCGATTCAAAGATGGTTTTCTTATGGAATCGATCGAATAAAAAATGATTCATTCGAATGAAAGACCTTCTCTCAAACCAGAAATAAAGTCTGAGGGTGTGTTTGGATATAGGATTTGAACTGGGGATTTGACTTTGGTGGGGTATTTGTAAATCACTTGGACAAAATATCTTGTTTGGATAGTTCAAAAGGGAATTTTTGAAATTTCGGAGTGATTTGAATTGTGGATTTGGTAATCCACAGTTCATCTCACTAGTTTGAACTAATCATTTGTCAAATCCACTCCAATATACACTAACTAGTTCAGGAATGAAACAACACTTCCTTTCTCCAAACAAGATATTTCAAAATGATAGAATTTGTAAATCAATTTCGAAATGAAGGCAAGAAATACTTGGCATATACCCTGAAGGATTCAATCGAATGAAGGGATTTCACTCGAATGACAGACACAAAGCTTAATGGTTTTGGTTCTTTTCGATTTTCTGTTAGATCATTATGGAAACTTTGCTTAGAATGATTACAAAGAAAATGAGAACCTAGTCTAAGTCCAAAATTTTCATCCAATGAGATGTCCACACTTTGGTATTTTTTGAAAATCATGCCTAATAACACAGTTAGATTAATCACTAAATATAAATCTTGAAATAATCACAATAAGGAAGCTAGACCAGTAGGTCAACAATCTCCCCCTTTTGACGATGACAATATATTAATCTAACTTATCATAACATACTCCCCCTAGGAAAAAGCTATGAATAAATTAAGCAAGATTAAACATTAAGCATAAATATGATCATGAACTACCATATTCAATATTTCCAAAAGAAAGTACTGAAGTTAGAAAACTATAAAGCTAAAAAAAATGCTAACGTCGATGGCGTGCACCCTGGGTAGAAGAAGAAAGATCTTGAGGCGGAGGAAGATCAGAGGTGGGAATTTTAACAATTTTAACCACACGAGGCGACCGCGACAATGGTGGAGCATAATGAATATTTGGATTGAAGAACCACTGCTCACCATTGGTTCCGCCATGTTGAGATGGAAAAATGTCGGAGCGAGTAACTCGGAATCCATGAGATGTGTCGAAGATCTGATGCGTCAAAAACCGATTATGCTCAGTAAGAATGTATAAAGGTAATTCGGCTTGTCGATGATTTTCTTGAAGAGTAGCCTCATGCTGACGCTGAAGATCATGTTGCATGAGAGTCAGTCGATCCATGATTGAAGAGTGGTTGAGAGGAAGGTTGGAAACATTTTCAAAAGGTCTTGGAGGTCAATTTGGTTGGAAATAAGTTGGTTAGAGAAGTTTTGGAGTGTGGAAAGATGGTGTACGAGAGCATAGCGGTGATGGTAGTGACGAGGGTAGTCTGCGACTATAGTATAAGCTTAATGGAATTAGACATATGAGAGAGGTGGTCGGAGAGAGATAAGTTGTCAAGATTAAGAAAATCATTAAAGTTGATGTTGAAAAAGTCATTTAGGGGACTTTGAAATTGTTCAGAGGAAGGAAGAGGAGGCATAGAAAGACCGGGGTTGGAGGATTGAGGTGGTGGCATGAAAAGACAAGGGTCGGAGGAAGGTGGTGGTGGTAAAGAGGAGCTAGGTGCAGAGGATGAGGCAGGTGCAGAAGGTGTCGGGTTGTGGGGCCCTAACAAGAGAGACTTCATTTGTTATAGGGTCGGTATGAATGGCGAAGTCGGAGCGACAGAGAGAAGCTACATTGATACAGTAGGTAGGGGGAATATGAATACACTCAGAAACAGAGGTGGGGAGAGGAACATGAAAATGTTCAAACACTTTGGTAAGAAGAAGAATGTATGGAAGATGAGAATTGTGTTTATCTTTACGATTCATAATGTTCAACATGATAATGGACGCAATATTTAGAGGATAACCTCGAATAAAATGGGTAAGGAGAATGATGTCGAGATAGGTGAATGCTACATGAGAACCGGTACGATTGCCAAGGTTATATGTTAATATTAAGTGTAAGACACGATGTAAAGGTGGGAGTTCTCTACGGACATGCTTTTTGACAGAAAAGATGGTGGGGTCCTTGTAGAGAGCTTGGATTTGTTGGAATATGGTAAAAGATCCATTAGTAGCCCATGAGTTTCTGGGATACATGACGAGGGAGGATTGGTTGGTAAGTTCGAGAAGTCTAGCAGGCTAGAGGAGGTGAGGGAAATTGATATCCCATTTACACAGGTATCGAGAGTAATGGAGACGGTGGAGTTGTATGTCATGTTAGCGGAAAACATATGGACTAAGAAAGGATAGTACACAGAAGGAGTGGTCAACATTGACGTACATCCCATTTTGGCAAAAAAAGGTGTGATGCTGGGTTGAGCCATTAGATCTAAATCACATGGTCGACCTAGGCTAATTTCTCAACTGGCAAAACGTGTGTAGTAACTTTCTTGGTCGGCTGTGGTCTCAAAAAAATGAGGTGGATGGAATATAACCTTTGGTGAGGAGTACGGATAAGTCGGTGGTCGACAGGTAGGAGAAGAAGTAGAAAAAGAAGAAGGAGCAGAAGAAGATGGGACATTTGTACCTGGAACAGTTGGGGCACTGGTTGAAGAAGATGGATTGCCAATAGGAGTAGCTCGTGCAGATGGGATGGTGGTGAAGATGGTTTATATGAGGAACGGATGCCGCAACAAGTAGGGATATGGATGACTTCAGGTTCACTGTCACTGTCTTCTTGAAGCCTGAGACAACATCTGGAGTGGGGTCAACAGGAGGATGATTCATCCATGGCAGATGATGAAGAGAATCAGTGAGAGAGAAAATATTGAAAGGTGAAGAGGATTGGTGAAAGTGACTTAGAGACTGTGAAAACTAAATAGTCAAAAGTGAAAAAGACTATTTATAGAAGGAGACATTTCATCGAGCGAATTGAGGATTTTGATCAAACAACAGTATCAAAGGTTAAAAAGAATTTCAAATGACATGTTTAATTCGAATAAGACCCTTGTTATTCGACCGAAACATAATTTTCATTCGAATGAAACATAGTTTTTTTAGATGTAAAGTTTCTGAAGGGTATCAAAAGCCTGAAGTTTTCATTCGAGTGAAATCAATATTCGGTCGATCGAAAACGTGAGAACAAAGATTTTATGTTTAACCCAAAATGTTTTCATTCGAATTAAATTTAGATCCATTCAAATGAAAGATGCAGGAGAAAAATATGAGTTTGAACAGGCAATTCCATTCAAAAAAGTGTTCCGTCGAGAGAAATCTGAAGTGATCGACCGAAAGACATGATTTTGACAGAGAATAAGGAAGAAAGAAAAATGAAGGTTAAAATCAAGTAAGACGACATCTAGCTAAGGTCGTACGTTCCTAAGCGGCGATGGAGAGAACAAAAACTAGCTTCAGCTAATGGTTTTATAAAAATATCTGCGAGCTGATCTCTCAATCGAACCTACTTTCCTGAGTTTTATCAAACCTTTCTAAACGTTGTTTCTAAGAAAATGGTGACGGATATCAATGTACTTTGTGCGAGAGTGTTGAAAAGGGTTTTTACTAATATTAATAGCAATACTGTTGTCGCACATGATAGGAATGTTATCTACGGACACACCATAGTCCCGTAAGGTTTGACGCATCCAAAGAACTTGAGCACGACAACTACAAGCTGCAACATATTCTGCCTCGACGGTAGAAAGCGTTACGGATGTCTGTTTCTTACTATGTCAGGACACCATCGATTCACCAAGGAATTGGAAAGTGCCACTTGTGCTTTTACGATCAATCAGACAACCGGCGTAATCGAAATCAGAAAAACCAACTAAGTCAAAAGAAGAATTACGCGGATACCAAAGTCCCAAATTTATATTTCCAAATAAGTATTTAAATATGCGTTTGACTGTTATAAGATGGGATTCTTTGGGGCAAGTTTGAAAACAGGCACATATACATATGTTAAACATTATATCAGGCCTAAAAGCAATAAGATATAACAAGCTACCAATCATGCCATGATAGAGCTTTTGATCGACATCTTTTCCATTCTTATCTTTAACAAGATTGACGCTGGGAGAGTTAGGAGTACCTCTAGGTTATCCGTACCAAACCTTTTTAATAGCTCAAGTGTGTACTTCGATTGATTGATGAAGATTCCTTCCTTTGATTGCTTGATTTGAAGGCCAAGGAAGAAAGTGAGTTCTCCCATCATACTCATCTCGATTTCCATACATACATTCTCAGCAAACTCTTGGCACATATCGTCGTTAGTGGCTCTAAAAATGATATCATTAACATATATTTGGACAATAAGGATATGAGAATTTCTAGATTTGGTAAAGAGAGTTTAACATTCCCACGAAAGGATCCATGATTAATGAGAAAGTTGTTGAGACGATCGTACCAAGCTCGAGGAGCTTGTTTAAAACCATACAAAGCCTTTTTTAATTTAAAAACATGATTGGGATATTTTTCATTTTCAAAACTGGGAGGTTGTTTAACAAAAACTTCCCCCTGAATGACCCCATTCAAGAAGGCACTTTTTACGTCCATTTGATAAATTTTGAATTTCATGTGACATGAAAATGCCAAAAGCATTCGGATAGCTTTAAGTCGAGCGATAGATGCAAAGGTTTCGTCAAAATCAACCCCTTCAACTCGATTGTATCCTTGGGCTACAAATCTAGCCTTGTTTCGAACAATGTGGCCATCTTCATCAAGTTTGTTTCAAAAACTCACTTGGTGGCGATGAATTTTTGTTGAACCGGAGACGGGACTATAGTCCAAACATTGCTTCTTTCAAATTGATTCAATTTTCTTGCATGACAAGAATCCACCCATCATCTTTGAGAGCCTCATGAATATTTTTAGGTTGAATTTGAGAGAGAAAAGCAAAATCTGCACAGAAAAGATTTACGGAAGATCGAGTACTTACCCCACATTCAACATTACCAATTACTTGCTCCTTTGGGTGGTTAGAGGAATATCTCCAGCTCTTGGGAAGAGGTCAAGTTCCATCATTTTCTTTTTT